>VMBQ01002217.1:0-45896 GCA_007657795.1 Dreissena rostriformis
CCAGTTGACGGTAATCGTTATCGGCGCTGGACCGATCGGGCTGACGGCGGCCTTGATTGCGTTAAGATGAAAACGTGTCACCAGCCTGATCATATATGAAGAGGAATCACGTGCCAGATTGGAGAAGAGGTCCTACCAGATCGCAATACAGCCACATTACGTGGCCTTTTTAAAGGGATGCGGGATAGACTTTGATAACTTTTAAGGCCTTTGGGAGGATGGATGCTTTTACACCCGCGTTGGGATTTATCTAGGGTACATTATCAATGTATTGCCGCTGTGTAAGAAGCCGGTGGAGTTTAAATTTTCCACAAAGGTAATGTTGTATGCAGTTTCAAATCATACTAAGCTCAACATCATATAATGGTCACATTTATATTGAACGTTGAAAACACTTATTGTATTGTCACGTCACTCATTTGTTATCTTAACTGTCTGTTTAAAGTAGCAAAATGAATCGTATTTTTGCCATGTTTATGCGTTCAGGCGTGGCTTTACGACGTATACAACTAACGGTGAAATATATTCGTGGCTTGACGACGTATACAACTAACGGTTAGATATTCGTGGCTTGACAACATATACAAATAACGGTGAGATGTATTCGTAGCTTGACAACGTATACAACTAACGTTGAGATATATTCGTGTCTTGACGACGTATACAACTAACGGTGAGATATATTAGTGGCTTGACGACGTATTCAACTAACGGTGAGATCTATTCGTGGCTTGACAACATATACAAATNACTTCGGATTATCGGTGTTCGAAATAACGGTGTTGAAGTGTATATTCGTGGCTTGACGACGCATACAATTAACGGTGAGATATATTTATGGCTTGAAGACGTATACAAATAACGGTGAGATATATTCATTGCTTGACGACACATATAACTAACAGTGAGATATATTCGTGGCTTGACGACGTATACAACTAACGGTAGGACATATTGGTAACCTGACGACGCATACAACTATCGGGGAGATATATTCGTAACTTGTCAACATTTAAAACTAACAATGAGATATATACGTGGCTTGACGCGTACTACACAACTTTACGTGAGCTACTTTCAAGTTTTGATAACGTACAACTTAACGTGAGATATATTGGCTTCCTTAAGACAGTTTCAATAAGCGGTTATCTATATTCGTGGTTTGACAACGTATACACCTTCGGGTGAGCTATATGGGTGCCTTTTTGTTGCTGTTGGATTATTCGCCGTTTCTAACGGCAGTCCGTTTACCAACTCACACTTTTTTGGGGATAGCTGGTTGCCCAGTACTAATTGCACATACTGATGCCAGTAACTAACAACTGCCCTACTTGAACAAGATGAAGGGGGAGAATTGCCGAAATAAAAAAAATCATGGGTAATCCCCCAACAAGTTTTGTGACTGTATATGTGACTGTAAGAAGTTTACAACTATGTAAAGCTATGTTTGTGGTTTAACAATGTATATATCTTTCGTTGAGGTATGTTTGTGGTTTAACAACGTATACAACTATCGGTGAGCTATATTCGTGGTTTAACAACGGTAATAACTATCAATGAGCTATATTCGTGGTTTAACAACGTATTCAGCTATCGGTGTGCTATATTCGTTGTTTAACAACGTATACACCAATGAGCTATATTCGTCGCTTGATACAGTACACAACTAACGTTGAGATATATTCGTGGTTTGATGACGTCAACGTAAGCTGTATACGCTTGGCACCTGCATAAACTATTGAAATGGGTCTTTCGTTGTTTCTAATTGTTCCACTTGTGTTCTTGGCCCATGAACTCTTTTGAAGATAATTGAAAGATTTTCAGCAACAGCAGCAGATTCAGAATCACTCATCAGTCGCAGTAGCAACCAGCATCATAATTAGCCGTAGCCACATAGAAAGTAGTAGCAATAGTCATTTTTGTAAAATAAGAAGAACATGTATATAAAACAGAACCGTCAACTTTTTTATTTGCAAGGAAGAAACGACGAGGCTCTGACATACACCCTGTTTATCTATACATGTACATGTATTACGTCGTGTTACATGGAAAATGGAAAATGGAGGAATTTAATGGGCAATCTTAGTGATTTCGCTTATAATAAAAATCTGTTTATGTCTTGATACATTTGATATCGGCCTATTACAAGCACAGCCACATCATTGTGCCGACATGGTTATTCAGATCGTATTTTCAGTTTTCGCGGGACCTGAGCGACTGTGTGGATTCTATTAGCGATAGAAAATTGGCGATATGTTGCGATGGCAGGAACGGATTGGCAAGTCGCGTTCTCGGACTGAGTGACGAGAGCATCTATCATTCTACTGGTAAGGAGAAAAACAAATCAGCCTCGCTCTGGGAAAACTGGGCTTAATGCATGTGCGTAAAGTGCCATCCCATATTAGCCTGTGTAGACCGCACATGCTTATCGGGGACGACACTTTCCGTTTTTATTGATTTTTTTGTTTCAAGGAAGCGGCTTTTAAACAAAAATGCAGTTTATGCGAAAAGCTTCGTTATATATTAAAAGTAGTGATATATATTTGCATTCATTTCTGAACAAAGTTATTTATCCAGCTAGTTTGGAATAATTGAACATGCATCGTTTGTGTAATTACTTTTAAAAGTCTTCTTCACGAAGAATGTGTGAAGGATTTCGCGCCTTAAAGTGACGTGTCTAGTTTTTCTTACTCAGGTGTTTATGGTGCGCTGGCTGCGATAGAGAAAAATAATGAGACCTATGTGCCGAGGTCTGAACTACGCGTGCACAACATCGGCTTTGATCTGTCCGCCTACGTTTCAGCCGCATATGAGGACGAAGGGAAAGCAAAATTCAACCTCAAAATATTTGGAAATTCCACTTGCAGTTTCCTCGCTCTGGCAATTAGAAAAACAGATTCAAATGTTGTAAAAACGCTTAGGACAGTTTTAGATAAATCTGTAAGTAACTGTTTATATCCATCACCTTTATCAACATATCTATTAAGTTTTGAGATATAGTCGGATTTTTACATTATATATCAAAATGGAAATAGTTTTTGAAAGAGTTGAGTTTGCTTTTGGCTTATCTGAGCACAAAATTAAGCTTCTGTGATCACCTTTTGTAATTCATTCGTCGTCAGCATTTACCCATGTGAACACTATAGAGCCCAGATTGATTGCCCAATCTTCATGAAACTTGGCTTCTACATTTTTCTTTTCTCTGGTAAAGTAAAGAAAAAAGCGTTCGAACACTCTAGACGTCACTTGTTTTGCACAACAATCACCATGAACATTGGTAAGAACAGTTGTTCTAATTAAGTCGTTTTTATGGAAATCTTCCCAACCCAAATACTAAACGCCACATTGAAAATGACATAAATCATAACTATTCGACAATTATTTTATATTACCCAACAGATGATGAGGAACATATTCCTGAAGTGTTTCAACACTTACAAGCGAGCGGATGAGGCGACGATTAGCGACTCGTTCTGCCTGCACCACATGCGGTTCAGTCCCCGCCTGTACAAGATCAAGCTGTCTCAACGCGCCGAGATCGCTGCGTACATTGCGGACTGCGATCTCTTTGTCATCACCGAGGGAGAAGCTTCAAGGTCATACAATTTCAACACAGGCAAGTAACTGTATTTCCCCATCTATAGTTTTGATAACATAAACATGTATAGTTTGTTATAACACAAAAATACTGCATTAACTTTGGTTTATAAGCTTACATAATATATACACCGATATAGGGACTTGTTTACAGATTGCCGAAATGACCTTTTTTCAAATTTGTGCCACAGACTCAATAAATAAAGAAAACCCATCATGTTAAATTAAAACGATTATAAAGCGTAGCAACCGCGAAGCGATTAATAACGACAATAATTTGGAATCTTTCTGTTGTTTCCGTTAAATTGTGTAACAACACAAGGATCAATTATCAAATGCATATGAACATATAATAATCCGGATATTCGATTGGTTATCGTTCTGGTAAAACTGGACTTTATGCATGAGCGTAAAATGTCGTCCTAGCTTAGCCTCCGCAGTCCGTCTGTGCACTGGTTAATATGTGACGACACTTATCGCACATGCATTAAGTCAATTTTTTTTCGCCAGAACCAGGCTCAAATAAATGAAGTTCTTATTACTGTATTGTAGGACTTGATATCAACGTAGGCTTCAAAGGACTGGTATCTCTGCGCTCATTTGTAGACCAAATAACGCTGGCTGACACGGAGTACACTATCATGAAAACACTCGTGTGGAAAATGGACCATTCCGAGAAAATATGTAAAGACTTAATTAAACATGGCCTAAAAGAATACATGTAATTATGAATGTGTTAAACCTTAATTTTATTCTGTCTGTCTGTATTTTATTATGATTGTTGAGATTATATTTACTTTATATTTTTCTACAAAGTCGTTACGTAAATCTTTAATTACATAATTCCAGAACACATCTTATCACCATTGTAATATCATGTCATTATAAATAAAATAATTAATTTAAGTAACGAATTAGTTATTTTAGAAGGGATCATGCACGTTGGTTATGAAATTCGCTAAACTTCCCTTTTTAATTATATTATATACGCACATTTGGGCCAAATTTTAGTTCCGTAAAAATAATCATTTAAAAAAAATCAATGCACCCGGGAAAATATGACAAAAAAGGAACGATCACGTTCAAAACATCAGCGCATGGCGCCCTTTTTGACTGGAATATCTTCTTTAGATAGCGGGATTGAATTCGTTTAATTCATCAATCGGATTGCCTTATCACTGTTTAAGATGTTTGAATTCGAAGCCATACTCAGGGCTTTTTCCATCTGTAGTTGTAACGTTTCTAAGGCCGGGTCCCACAGCATTATTCTTTTAAATCACGCAGCTTGCATCTAAAAATGTTTATACTCCCATAGTTGGATACATTTCCCCCACAGATAACGATCCCCCTCACACAAAATGAGGGCTAAAGGCTGCATCCACAAGCAATAAACGTATGGTGGCTCAGATGGACAGACGCATTTATTTACGTCGATCCCACACCTTATTGACTCGTGGTAAGTCGTGGGAACAACATAATTAACTTGCTAGGCAAACAAGGAATTGAGTGGAAACCGTTGTTCTATTTTAGTAACTGTGATATTGACCAGACCACCCCTAAACAGAGTCAAAAGCTAGGTTCCATGAAACCACACACTATGTCAAATGTTAATTCAATGTAACACACATCGTTGAGTCCTTAACTGTTACATCCGCTGAATATCGAACGCATCATTATATTATGCTACTTCCGAGAATCTTTACATTGAATAAAAAGCTTCATCTGTTTGTGCCATGGTATTTTGTGGTAATTTAGTACTGCACTATAATTCAGACTCTTGAGCGTTTTAGAGGCATTGTGCTCGACACGATAGAAAAGAAACGTCATGAATGGAAGGGCGCATTATTTACCTCTGAATGCTTGACGCAATACATTGCTAATCAATTGGTCAAACCTATTTTAATCGAGTTTTTATTTGTATCACACGAGAGGTGGGACTTGGTTTTAATGTAAGTTGTCGATCGTGAATGACAGAGACAGTATAGGAGAAATTCAAATTAATTCAAGCTGTTGTTTGCATTAAAACAGACGCGTTGCCTAAGTTTCAGCTTTAGATTATTCTTGATGACATAACGTTTGACATTGACGTCAANGTATGCTACTTTCGAGCATCTTGCACGCGGTGATTGCCATTTCGTCATGCTAACCAAAAAAACGGTCATTGGCATAGTGTACACAAATAATAATGTATCCTGCTTTACATTGAATATACAGCTTCATCGTGGTGTACCATGTTATTTCGTTGTTATTTAGTACTGCACTATAATTCATACCCTTGAGTGTTTTAGAGACATTGTGCTCGACACTTTGGAGAAGAAACGTCCTGAATGGAAGGGCCCATTATTTACCTCTGAATGCTTGTACGCAATACATTGCAAATCAATTTGTCAACCTTTTTTTTCGAGATTTGTTTCAGACGAGAGCAGGGGCTTGTACTAAATATGAGTTGTCGATCGTGAATGTCAGAGACATTATAGGAGAAATTCAAATGAAATCAAGTTGTCATTTGCACTAAAACGGATGAGTTGCCTAAGCTCCAGCTTTAGATTATTCCTGTCTATGCATTCCATCCAATCACTGCATGAACAATACCACTAAATAACAAGAACGGAAGCGTAAGTGAGCTTTATACGCATAAAAGAACGCGGGTCTAAATTACAAAAACGCCATTAAGGCATTAGGAAACCAATACTTGTTTTATTGGAATAGAACGCGTGGATTTTCTAGATCGGTGATATTTTAGATTGAATCCTATTGTATTGGCCGTTCTCTGGGGTCAACAGGAAACGATCAATTAGGAGCACTTCAAAAATTGTCGTTTCATCACATAATTGTGTGTGTATAGATCCACCAGCCACAGAAGAAAGGCGATTAGGTAAGGACGGCTGCAATATGATGTTGTTGGTTGAATGCTTTAACGAAGCCTGGTTGTGTTGACGAAGGTGTGGGGTTTATCGGAAGTGCATTTGCCCGGGAGGGTAAACGCTAGATAGGGCATATATCCACCTGACTAAAATTTGACGGTAGGGTATTTTCCCGACATTCATTGACTTATGATGGGGTGTTTGAAGACGTGTGTGGTTTAATTACGAAGGTGTCGATTCCAACTCTGCTAGCGTTCCGTAGATCTCCGCTTTAGAAATCAGGTGCTAGTTTCTTCTAAACCCTAGGGACACGAGGCTATCTCCATACGTCTTAGGCTTTCAATGCAACCGAGCATACTAGCTTTCAATTTAAGTAATGTTAATGCGACGTAAGCTGCAATTCGCATAACACCTTGCATTACTAGCACGCATATACTTTCATGCCAAAAACATAAGCTAATTTTAATTGCTAAATACGGAGGACAAGTTACGAAATGTCAAAGAAATTCAAGTTGATTTATTTATACTGAGCATCATTTTCTTTTCGAGAAACATTCGTTACACGCGTAAATACATTGCTGTCATGTACAATCTGTTCATGTTAACAGGGCAAGCTTATGTGATAGATTGCTTTGACGCACACTTTGTTTGCTTCTCGAACACATATACATGAATCGTGAATAAAAGTACATTTAGTTTTCTAGTTTTCGGTAAAAGGCATGCTTTTACTGGATAACATGCATAGTTTTACTTGGCGTAATCCGGATATTTTGCCAGTGGAGTGAGGGTCATTTTCGAAGGGCGGCAATACACTTTTTATTATTGAAATAAGAATAATCTTAGAAGTGTGTCTTTCCGTGTGTTTTTATCAAAGGGGCTTGTTCACAGATTGTCGAAATGACTATTTCCAACTTCCTGACTGAGATTGAGGAAATAAAAGAACTTTTTATCAGGGAAAAAAAGAAAGCTGATTAACTCTTACCGAAACTCGCTCTGATAAAACCGGGTTTAACGCAATTGCGTAAAGTATCGTCCAATATTAGCCTGTTAAGTCCCCAGATGATAATCAAGGCTGACACTTTCCGCTTTAATGGAATATTTCGTTCAAAGGAAGTCTCTTCTAAACGAGAATCAATTCTAGGCCGAATGTGTCGTCCCTGATAAGCATATGCTGACTGAACAGGCTAATTAAGGACGACACTTTACAAAATGCATTAAGCCCTTTTTTCCAAAGCGCAGCTCAATTTTTCATGCAGCATCAGTTATCATCATCTCATTAGCTTATTTCATATGGATCTCAAAATTATGTTATTTATATGTTTGTACTTCGTGTTTAAAAATACATAATACAACGTAAAATGAAAGAAGAAATACAGAGAACATTGTATGTGTACCATATTTTTTTTATTTACTCGTGCTATTATAACTAACATCAACATTGAAACACTGAGAGGTGTAAGGGAAATTGAGATTTTAATACTGAACCTTCAAACAGATTTCTGTTTCGCCGGTTATTTTTTAAACGAATTACAACGCGTGTGGACAAACGTGATACAACGACTATCTCCGGAATCCTCCGCAAGATAGGCGCGTGTGGAGTGAAAGTTTCAACGACTTTAATTACTTCTGCTCCTCGGATATTGCAGCCTGAGACGCAGATGAAAGTCATAAAGTTCGAACAACACAACCACACACGTGAGACCTTTTGGAAACTGACTTAAATTAATAATAAATATAATCATTTAGTATTTTGTTCTTGTCCAAAGACTGTCAATTAGTGAAGTTGTGGTGAATTATTCATGTACATATATATATATATATATAATGTTATTTATGTTATTTGTGCCGCTTAAGACTTTTAGTTAATGCTCTTCAGTGGTTAATAGGGACATATCAGCGATAAGAAAACAATAATGCACTGTTTCAAACAGAAGTATATGTGCTCGAATAATATCGAAGACGAGAATCATTTTGTAATTGTATGTCCTCTTTATAACGATATTAGAAAAATGTATATCGACACATTCTCTTATAACCGACCTAGTATGCATACATTATTAATTTTGTTAACAAATACTAACACTAAAATTCTAACTAAACTCGCGATATGTTGTAAAAATGCTTTTAGAATGAGAACTAAGGGATTGAATTCAAACGTGGAGTAATATAATGTACTTAGTGCATTTTTAACAACTTGTTCTATACTATTTTGGTCACTTTCGCATTACAATTCATGTGCTTTCTGCTTATATACTAGCAGTCTCGTATATATAACGATGAACTGGACTAAAATTATATGAATACACATTTTGTTCTGTTCTATAATAATCAACTTACTAAAAGTTTGTTTCCACTTACCCGACCGATCCTTTTTTGTGTGTCGACCTTGAACTTTTCGTAGTGTTTCTTACTAAAATTTTGTTTCCACTTACCCGACCGACCCTTTTTTGTGTGTCGACCTTGAACTTTTTGTAGTGTTCCTTACTATAAGTTTGTTTCTTCTTACCCGATCGACCCTTTTTGTGTGTGTCGACCTTGAACTTTTCGTAGTGTTCCTTACTATAAGTTTGTTTCTACTTACCCGACCGACCCTTTTTTGTGTGTCGACCTTGACATTTTCGTAGTGTTCCTTGCTATGAGTTTGTTTCCACCTATCCGACCAACCAAATTATTTAGTGTTTCAGGTCCAGTTTCGATCATTTTCAGAAGATCCGATTTATTCGTTGGGTTAAACGCTATATANCCGGTTGGTAATATCGCCACGGTATCAATCCCATTCCATAATTCCATATATGTTACATAGAGATTTGGAAGATTTCGAAAGAATAATGGGATGTCGGATGGAAACCCAATAGTCAATTAAGGACCAGCTTGTAGTTAATATGTCAATGCTCTGTTATTAAGGCATTGAACATTCATCGCCTCTATTTGCCAGCCTCAATAGGCTGCATAGACCCTGTGATATTGTGTGTATTTATAAAACTTACGCTCTATTAGTATTTGAATGCAGAAACTATGTAATGGTGGCTAACTTACGCGATGTTTCTTTGACGAGTTGGCGACTTTAGAGGGTGCCAACACGATGACATGCAAGAACGAGAAAGTTACTCGGCGATACTGCAGTGTATGACTCATTTTAAATATCGAACATTTTAACAGAGAGGTGTAACATTTGTGACAATTTGTACATTACGGTTATTTTTCGTTATTCCAAACTCGGTGTATTTACATGTGTTCCTTACCATGAGTATATTTGCAAATATGCCGACGTCTACGTTAGTTTTATTTTGATAACACTCGTTTTGCATGGACAAGCTTGTGAGTTAAGTGGTGGATTCTACTGTTAAATTAACAGCTGCAGAATGTTACCTTTTAATTAAAAAAAAAAAAAAAANTGTTACAAGAATTATTGTTTCATCTGGATGTTCCGTCTAACCCAGAATCGGCTAGATTTACAAGTATTCTGAAATCATGTGGTATGCGGCAACATGTCACCAAAGCAACCCATGTTGCGGGTCACACATTAGATGTATTGATCACTAGAGATACAGATACAACAGTCACACATATAGAAGTATCTGATCCCGGACTCCCCGACAACAGTGGAAGAACATCACATGATCATTTTGCAATTGTGTTTAACGCCCGTGCTGCAAAACCGTCTCCTGTGAGGAAAACTGTAAGTTATAGATAATTAAAGTCGATCGATGTAGATGAGTTCAAAAAGACATACTAGCATCGGACACTCTGAAAAGTGAAAACAAATCAGATGTGGGTGAACTGGTTGAAATATATAACAATGGACTCGCATCCATTCTTGACAGGCACGCCCCCTTGAAATCAAAAACCATTGTGTTAAGACCGTCGTGTCATGGTTCACTGAGGAACTGCATTGCGCAAAACATCTGAAACGCAAACTAGAACGGAAGTGGCGATTGACTTAATTGTCTATAGATCATGAAATCTACATGAACCAATGTTCTGTCACTAACAAACTGTTCACGAATGTGAGAACTATTTATTATGCCCAGAAAGTAGATGCTTGTGGCCGTGACCAGAAAAGCCTGACAAAAGCAACAAAACATTTAATGGGCGAACTGAATGAAGTTGTCCTCCCATCTGGTAAAGGTTCTCGCACAAGAATTTTGTGACTTTTTTTGTAAATAAAATCGAAGGTATACGAAATGAAATCGCTTCCAACACTAGTGAAAGTATACGAAATGACATCGATTCTAAAACTAGTGCTGATATTCAGACGCCAGACAATATCGAACTAGAAATGCCTTTTAGTGGAAACCAATTATCAGAGTTTTCTCTCACGACCGAGGAAGAAGTTCGGAAAATCATTCCACAGTCTGCAAACAAATCTTGCGAGATCGACCCGATTCCAACATGGCTGTTAAAAAAGTGTTTGAATGAATTACTTCCAATCATTTCTAAACTAGTATATGCATCACTACAAGCTGCACATGTGCCAACTACGTTGAAAAGTTCAAGAATAAGACCACTTATAAAAACCGGGACTCGATCAAAATGAACTGAAAAACTGTAGACTGGTATCAAATTTACCCTTTATTAAAAAATTCTAGAAAAAGTCGGCGACACCCAACTGGAACGACATTTAACTGACCATAACTTGCACGAAGAGCGTCAGTCGGCTTACAGAAAATTCCACTCCACGGAGACGGCGCTACTACGTGTACAGAGCGACATTCTTCAGTCTCTAGATCAGAACGAAGCCACTATTATAGTCATGCTGGATTCATCAGCCGCATTCGATACGATCGACCATACCACTCTTCTCAACCGACTCGAACAGCATTTTGGAATAACGATCAAGCCATTAAGATGGATGAATTCGTACTTGACCGACCGCTATCAAACTGTTTGCATCGATGGCGAGCTGTCCAAACCCGTACTTATGACCTATTCAGTGCCTCAAGGGTCTGTACTAGGACCCAAAAACTACAGCATGTAAACAAAATCAGTGGGGGCCATCTGTAGAAAGCTTAATCTACCACATCACTTCTATGCCGCCGACTCCCAGTTATACATGGCATTTAAACCCAAGGATTCTGTTTCGCGCGATGATGCGCTGCAACGAATTGAAGCGTGTCTGAATGATATTGTACTGTGGATGAATAACAACTTACATAAAATTAATGCCGAAAAAACAGAAGTGATTATTTTTGTACCAAAACGCAGTAGAACTGAAAATTTCACAGTTAAAGTCGGTACAGCTATTATCCAACCAACAACAGCTAGTGTCATTCTAGACTCTCATTTAGATATGGAAAAGCAGGTAAACTCTGTTTCCAGATCATGTTACAATCAGATCAGACAAATAGGTCAAATTCGGAAATACCTGACTGTGGACGCAACAAAATCACTGATAAACTCTTTGGTAACATCAAAACTTGATTATTGTAATTCCCTGTGGTGTGAATCACCGAGTTATGTTCTGAACAGACTTAAGCATGTTCAAAATACCGCTGCTCGTGTCATCACCAGGACACCACGACAAAGTTACATTACACCGGTGCTGAGGGAACTCCACTGGCTTCCTGTACATGCGAGAGTGGAGTACAAAGTACTGATGCATGTGTTTAAAGCACTTCATGGACAGTCACCGAGCTACATCAAGAGTATGTTTGAGATTTTAACTCCACGCAGAGAACTCAGATCTCAGAATCACTCTGTCCTGCTAGTCGTGCCGAGAACCAGAACTGTGTCGTTCGGAGGCCGGTCGTTTAGGTCTGCCGCTCCAACACTTTGGAACGCGCTACCAGCATTGCTCAGAGACATTAAAACATTACCCGCCTTCAAGAAAGCACTGAAAACACATTATTTCGCAAACGTTTACTTGCAATGATGATTATTTCAAAATTAATTCTGTGACAAGACTGTTTTTTTTTAATTTAGTTTTTTTTAAACAAAGCACTGATCAATCTTATAGCACTTTAGTTTGTTATTTTAAACGTTTATTCTATGTTTAGCTTGGTATAAATTTCTTAAGCGTTTATAGGTATTTCTTATACGTTTTTAATTTTTAAATACTATATTTTACAATTGTTCATATATATGCTTGTCATTTATGTCCTCGTAATATATAGGTTTCCATCTATTTTAGTTTTATATATTTCCATCTATCATTGTTTATCATAGTTTTAAATGTCTTTGTTTATTTTACTGGTTGAACCATGCATTTTTATTGTACAGCACTTTTGAACGTGTGAATTCATGAAAAAAGTGCTATATAAATATGGTAAATAATAATAATAATAAGATATGTTTCCGCTAAATTAACGTTATATATAAAGACATAATGCTGCGGAAAGAAATATGGAAAACATTTGAAGAATAATTGGGTGTCTGACAGAAACCCAATAGCTTTTTAAGCACCAGCTTGTAATACGTCTGTCAATGCTCTATTATTAAGGCATTGGGAATTCTTCGCCACTATTTTTCAGCCTCAAAATGCCGCAAAGAGCCTGTGTGATAGTGGTTGTATTAATAAAACTTTGATAAAAGCGTCTGTGAAGCACATTGTCATCGATTGCAACGGGATTTGTCCCTTAAAGCCATCGCCCTAAATAAATTTGAATTGGGTTACGGTGTAAAGAGCAATATACAAGGACGACCCGTTCCAGAGTAGACCCTGTTTTTAGTTCTTTAGGGTTTGAAGCACCTAGTTTCAACGTGTCATGCGAAAGACTATTCAGTTTTCAGGGGTGAGCCGGGGTATTGAACTTCTGACCCCTGAGTTCTGGCACCATCAATATTCATCATGTAATCACTGGACGGTTCCGCTTTATAAGTATTTGATGAAAGAAACTATGTTATGGTGGCTAACTAATGCTATGTTTCTTTGGCGAGTTGTCGACTTTATATGGTGCCAAAACGAAGGTACGCACTAACGAGAAAATTACTCGGCGATACGGAAGTGTACGACTCATGTTAAATGCCAACCATTTTTACAGAGAAGAGTTCTTCTTCTTCTTCCGATACAGCACTCCTTCTTAAAAGAAGATTTTGTGCCGGCGCCTATTGGCTAATGGGTGAACAAAAACTGTACAAAGATGCACAGTTGGGTGTTAATTTAAAATTATTTATATTGTAAGTGTCTACATGTGAATAAGGGGGACAATGACAGCCGCAGGAGAATGGGTTTTGAAAACTTAAACTGTGGCTGCCTCATGTATATGGGGAGGTAGTGAGTCCCATTGGACAACTGTTCTTGGGTAGAATGAGAATTTATAAGAGTCTTTTGATGTTTATATGTGTCTTAAGCCATGGTCACTGCTAAGTCTTGATCGGCGGTCGACAGGAAAAAAGCAAATTATCAGGATTGGATGGCAACTACATGGTGGATTATTTTATACAGCATGATGAGACGGAATTTTGTTCTGCGTGTTTCAAGATTGGGCTAATTAAGGGTTTCATATTAGTTACTGAGCTTGTGTTGTGATATCTGTTTGTTACGAANAATAATGTACTTTGCGTATGTAGCACCAGAAGGCTCTAGAATTTTCAATACGTTATGTGAAAATAATGGTATCTTTTTACTTGAAAACAATTTATTACTGATAAAAGAACAATATCCAAATTGCTACATATCCTTGCCGGTGATTTTAATGCGAGAACGAAAGATTTAAATGATTTTATTTTATCAGATAGTTTGAAATATTAATATTATTGCGAAGTTGAAGATTTGTTTGATCTCCCCAGGCAAAATAGAGATAGAGAAGTTAATAGATATGGATTGTCTTTGATTGAATTATGCTGTACTCATAATGTGCATATTGTTAATGGCAGATTTGTAGATGATTGTTATGGTAATTTTACATGTATTGCCAACGGAGGTCATAGTGTGGTAGACTATCATATCGTATCAAGTGAATTGTTTAACTGTATCGAACACTTTAATGTACAAAATTATGATGCCTCTGACCATTTCCCCTTGTACGCTCAGTTAAAGTTCCAAACTACCGAAAAATTGCAGGAGGAGCAAGTCGAGTTATCCGACACGATAAGTTATGTTCGTTATATCTGGCGCAAATATGGTTATGAGACGTTCATAGAAAAGTTTACGCGTAATTTTGCGTCTTTGAAAGATAATATTTTAAGTACTATCCGAACAAATGTCAACGATGCAGCTTTACAAATAATACATGTTTATAAGATGTCTGCCGAACATATGATTTTTAGGCACAATAACCCATTACGTAAAAAAACAAGAGCCTTGGTGGGACAGGCAGTGTTTGTTAGCAAAACGAAAAAAGTACTCTCCTCTTAAACGCTTTCGTTCGACAAATAATAAAGTCGATTTTTTAAACTATAAGGTAGCTAGATCATCTTTCAAAAACATGTGCGAGGCGAAACTATGCACGTATCAACGTAAAAAACGATTTTCACTGCTAAAATCAAACAATAATCCAAAAACGTTCTGGAAACTAGTAAGAGGACACACAAAGCCTGAAACGGAAAGCAATTCTATCTCCCCTGGAAACTGGCGAGATTATTTTCAATCTTTACTTTACAGTAATGACCAGATTCCAATCAATAATACCCGATTTGATAACAGTGTCGATTATGATGTAAATAGCCATTTAAATAGACCAATTAGAGATGAAGAAATAAGGATCAGTATGTCTAAGCTGAAAACTGGTAAATCACACGGTAATGATGGGATAGGAGCGGAATTTTATAAAAACACACATCATATTATAATTCCGATTTTGAATAGTCTTTTTAATCAAATTTTAGATACATGTACAGGTATATTTCCGGAATCGTGGTGCGAAAGTATTATAGCCCCAATATTTAAATCGGGCAGTAAGGAAGAACCGGCTAATTACAAAGGAATTTCACTGCTTAATGTTATGTATAAAATTTTCTCAAGTGTAATTACTGACCGTATTAATGAATGGGCAGAGAAAAACACCATCATAGAAGAGTCACAAGCCGGGTTTAGATCTGGGTACTCGGTTGTAGATAACCTTTTTTGTCTCCAGAGCATGATTCAAAAGTATACGTCGAAACCTGGTGGTCGTTTCTACGTACTATATGTGGACTTCAAAAAGGCCTTTGATTTATTGGTTCATTTCAAGCTTTCTACCAGTTTATTTGCCAAAGGTATGAACGGAAAGATTCTAATTGTCTTGCAATCGATGTACGCAAATTTACGCGCACATGTAAAAGTATCTGGAAATATCATTACTCAACCGTTCTGCTATAACATCGGTACCAGGCAGGGTAATTTAAGCTCACCGATAACATTTTCATTATATATTAATAATTTAGTAAGCGATCTAAGGGAACATTGTAGACATGGAATATTTATAACCAATGATATACCAGATATTTATTGTTTGATGTACGCTGATGACGTAGCTAATTGCGCGGACACAGCATATAACAGTCAGTTACATTTAAACGCTGTTGCGAAATTTGCGATGATACTGGTATGCAGATTAACCTGAATAAAACCGAAATTATAGTCTTCCGTAATGGTGGTCCTTTACGCAATTATGAAATGTGGTCTCTAAATGGTCAAAAGGTTAAAGTTGTTTCAGCTTATAAATATATGGGTCTGTTATTTACTCCAAAGCTATCGTGGACAGCTGCTAAATCCAAGTGGCACAAGCACGCAAAGCATTCTTCTATATCAAACAGTTTCAAGTTCTCTTTGGTTATTTTACCCAATGTGAAATGTTTAAACTTTATGACACTATGGTTGTGCCCATACTCACATTTGGGGCTGAAATATGGGGTTATCAGTACTGTGATATAATCGAAAGATCACAAATCGAATTTTGCAAATATTTCTTAGGCGTCGGCTCGACGGTTAATGACAGCATGGTATTAGGGGAGTGTGGTAGATTGTCACTTTGTTGTGTGTATTATCTGAAATGCATAAAATACTCTAGTCATTTACTACATATGCCTAATCATAGATATCCAGTTAATTGTTACAGAATGCTGAATTCATTAGACGATATTGGAAGGAAAAATTGCAAAACATATGTGAAGGAACTCTTATTTAAATATGTTTTTGGTTTTGTTTTGGTTGCCCAGGATGTAGGCGACATGACTATATTTTTACAATGTTTTAAACAACGTATTCAAGACTGTAAAACCCAAGACTGGCAAACTGAGATTAATGCATCTCCGCGCTGCGACACTTACAAACAGTTTAAATCACTTTTAACTCCGGAGAAATATTTAATTATAGATGTATCCTTTAAATCACATCGCGCATTTGCTCGTTTTAGGTGTTCCAATCATAAATTGAACTATAAACTTGGCAGGCATTTTAACGTTCAGCGCGAAAACCGAACATGCTTATTTTATTTAACAAGATTTGACGTACATGTATTGGAGAACGAATTTCTTGCGTTATTTGAGTGTCCCTAGTACACTGTTATAAGAACAAGTTATTTGTATAATTGGTTTAACGGCCAAAGAAACAAAACGTCATTTAATATCCTAATGAGCAGCATTGATATCTTTGTTATAAAACAATTAACATTCTATGTTACGAAATTAATGAATATCATTGGGAATATAAATTTACCTTGATTACAAACTTTGTTTTGTTATATTGTTATATTTTTTGTTGTATAATATTGTGCATTTGTAGAAACAAACGTGTAAAACCACAATGTATACAAGGTGGCATTCATCATTGTTTAATGTTATTGTAAATGAATGCTGTATTTTGGGCCGGAGGCCTTTAATTACATGTTATCTAATAAAAATCTCTTTAATCGATCACAAAGTAGTTTTTTTTTTAAATCTTTAACCGGTGTTAAGATTAAATTTCTTCCATGAGTGTTAACAGTATTTATCTTTACCCGGTGTCACAGTAAATTTCTACCTTAATGTCCNAGCTATTTTAAATAACATTAATTGGCAAAAGATAAACTTTTCATATTAAATGTGTTGTGAAAATATACACTACATGTTTTATACAAAAGACCTAAGTTCATATGCCGAATACTTTTCACAGCGTCAATAGTGTGACGCTCCCCAATAGAAATAAAAACGTTCAGGAATGATTAACATACCCCTGAACACACATGCTTGGGCCGGAATTTAACCATTCATGGAGTTTGTTAACCCTTCAGCGATTTTTTGCTACTGAATGAAGCGTACGTAGCTAAAAAGTTCCTAATTCAGTAAATTAAGTTACTCCAACACATTCATGTGTGAGGTCGCTTTTTGCTGCTAAATAAAGATTCGAGACCAAATGCACTAGTTAAACCTTTAAGAAATTGTTAATTAACAATTACTTCATATAAGGATTATTAAAGTACATAGGTACAGGTACCTGTTCATTTAAAATATGCATTTGAAAAATATACCATATTTGTTATTCGACAGGATTTTGAGCTGACATTATAACATCAAAATATACCATATTTGTTATTCGACCGGATATTGAGCTGACATTATAACACAAAAATATACCATATTTGTTATTCGACCGGATATTGAGCTGACATTATAACACAAAAAATTACCATATTTGTTATTCGACTGGATTTTGAGCTGACATTATAACACAAAAATATACCATATTTGTTATTCGACCGGATATTGAGCTGACATTATAACACAAAAATATACCATATTTGTTTTTCGACCAGATATTGAGCTGACATCATAACACAAAAATGTGTATATGTGAAGAGGTTATCTATTGCAATGAAAATATTTTAACTGCAGCTATTTATATCTGTAATTAGAATTTTAACATAGATCTAAGTTTAACAATTTCAATTTCGTGTCTCGTAGTCGTAGTATAAATATAAAATATGATCCTTATGCCGCATGCAAATCGAATGAATACGGATTACTGTAAGGGCCATCGTGGTTACACATTAAAATCCAGAGGGCGAGAATGCGAGAACGCGATGGCGAGAATGCGAGAACGCGAAAGTACGATGACGACAATGGCCCTAACGGTATTCCGTAAATGACGGACTACCATGAACAACACTTGTCTATGAATCAATAAATGTTATTGATTGCATTTCTTGTAAAAGGGACGCTAATCACCTTGTTCACGGATACATTATATAATTGTGGTCAAATAAACATTCAAATGATAAAATAATCTGTTATGAGAATTATGATGATAATCGATGTTATACGACACAAAGAGTAATACATTTAATTTGAGAATTTCAGGATAATCAACTACAACAGCTTTATGTATTGTATACCACTAGTGCACAATCACGTTTGAGACGCTGACCCAGTAATTGTAAGCGTTATTATGCCACTGACTGAATACAGAAGTTAACTCAACCCACTTTAAGCAATATCAGACTACTGTCCTATAAACCAAATTTCCCCCCCCCACGCCTAAATGTGAACGTATCATGCTCTTTGCAATATTAAATGATTCTTAAATCACGCCCACTTGTAACTTATTTTTATGCCACCGTTCGAAGAAGAGGGGGTATATTGTTTTGCACATGTAGGTCCGCGGTAGGTCCGTCCGTCCACCAGATGGTTTCCGGATAATCACTCAAGAACGCTTAGGCCTAGGATCATGAAACTTCATAGGTACATTGATCATGACTTGCAGATGACCCCTATTGATTTTGTGGTCACTAGGTCAAAGGTCAAGGTCACAGTGACTAGAAATAGTAAAATGGTTTCCGAATGATAACTCAAGAACGCTTACGCCTAGGATCATGATACTTCATAGGTACATTGATCATGACTGGCAGATGACCCCTATTGATGTTCAGGTCACTAGGTTAAAGGTCAAGGTCACGGTGACACGACACAGTAAAATAGTTTCCGGATGATAACTCAAGAAAGCTTACGCCTAGAATCATCAAACTTCATAGGTACATTGATCATGACTGGTAGGTGACCCCTATCAATTCTCAGGTAACTAGGTCAAAGGTCAAGGTCACAGTGACTCGAAACAGTAAAATGGTTTCCTGATGATAACTAAAGAATAATTAGGCCTAGGATCATGAAACTTCATAGGAACATTGATCATGACCCTCAGATGACCCCTATTGATTTTTAGATAACTAGGTCAAAGTTTAAGGTCACGGTGACTCGACACAGTAAAATGGTTTCCGGATGATAACTCAAGAAGGCTTATGCATATGCTCATGAAACTTCATAGGTACATTGATCATGACTCGTTGATGACCTCTAGCGATTTTTAGGTCACTAGGTCAAAGGTCAAGGTCACGGTGACTCGAATCGAACTCAAGAATGCTTACGCCTACGACCATGAAACTTCATAGGTACATTGATCATGATTGGCAGATGACCCCTATTGATTTTCAAGTCACTAGGTCAAAGGTCAAGTTCACAGTGACAAAAACGTATTCACACAATGGCTGCCACTACAACTGACAGCCCATATGGGGGCATGCATGTTTTACAAACAGCCCTTGTTTCCAAAACGCTTTCAGATACTGGCCAAGGCCCGTAACTTTGTCAAATATCAATGGATTGTAACTTCGTCGTGATGTTTCCAATTGGGATATAGCTGCTGTGCGGCTTCAAACTGCAGTAAGGGGCGTTGTGTTTCACAAACAAAGCTCTTGTTATCCCCCGCCATATTATCCCCCGCCATAGGCGGAGGGATATTGTTTTGGCGTTGTCCTTCCGTCCGTCCGGCACTTTTGTGTCCGGAGCCATATCTTGGAAGTGCTTTGGCGGATTTCATTGAAACTTGGTATGAGTATATATATAGATAAGAGGATGATGCACGCCAAATGGCATTGTACACCATCTGTTTATAACGGAGTTATGGCCCTTTGTGTCTTGAAAAAATGCTTTTTACTATAAGCTTACAGATGTCTGGAGCCATATCTTGGAAGTGCTTTGGCGGATTTCATTGAAACTAAGTATGAGTATATATATGCATAAGAGGATAATGCATGCCAAATGGCATTGTACACCATTTGTTAATAACGGAGTTAAGGCCCTTTGTATCTTGAAAAAATGCTTTTAACTATAAGCTTACAGCTGTCCGATATCTTGCAAGTGTTTTGGCGGATTTCATTGAAACTTGGTATGAGTGTATATATAGATAAGTGAAAACCCATCGCAGGTACACATGAGTTAAAAAAAAATGACAAAAGTCACAACCCTTCACTTATACATTTTCTTACATAGTTCTACACCCATTCATAAACAATATTTATTTGGCGGGGGATATCAATTCAACGAATTTGCTTGTTAATTTAAGATTTATCCACGTATGCACTTCCATCATATACGGATACACATGCGCTACCGGAACCAATGTCTAATATTAACAAGCAGGAGCCTATAACATATGGTGCAAATGGTGAGTTTCACAAAAAGCAATGATTGTTATGAAATGTAGTAACGCGTTACGTGAATCTTGTTTAAAGAAAACTAAATATATTATATGTATATTATACTGCAAAATACAGTATATTTAACAAGCAAGACGTATTGAAAAACATTCGAGCAAGCATTAAACAGAACAAATCTCAACATACAAGGATAGCCTTTCTTGTCAACATAGCAGATGAAGAGAGTGAAGCAAATGCTGGCGCAGAATTGTGTGCAGAATTGCAGACCATAGAATTAAACAAAAAACACGGTAACTTTTTACCCTTTCAAGCCATTAATATATATTATTATTCAATATTAGTAAATTTGCTCTTGCTTTGTGTGATAAATAAAGACAACATATCGTCCGCAAAAGGAGGTATACTATTTAGCTATGTTATATATACTTCTCTTGTTTATTCAATCATCACTTAAAAAGGAAATTATTGAAATAAGTCTTTCTGAGTGGACATTTTGTATCCATGTAGGCGTGATAATTGGAAAAACTTAACTTGTTTATATCATGTCCCTTTGTGCTTTTTGCTTCCTGTGATTACTGTTTCACTTCTCTTAAAATGGTGTGCCATAGAAACGAAAATTGCACGGCTTCACCAAAACAGGAGTAAATAATGAAAATGTTTTACTGTTTTCCTTAACCGAGAGGGCTTTGGAAACTATCCAACACTCATCAGTCATTACATACAGCTAATTGAATATTACCCACTACGTGTTGCCCTACTTTTGTTAAATGCACTTATAATTTCCAAAAAGTGTGTATCAGCTTTATTTTAGTACAGATGTTACGTAATTGAGCCTTTTGTTTTTCCAATGCAACCCTGTTTTAACAATGTTTCAAATGTAAGTATTTTAACATGCATTATATATGTCTGAAACTGGGTAACGTGAGGTCAAATACTAGGTCACTATGTTAAATTCAAGAAAATGCTTGTAAAAACCCTAGAGGTCACAATGTTTGTGCAATCTTCATGAAAGTTTGTCAAAACATTTTTTTCTAATGATATCTTGGTCGATTTGGAAAATGGTTACGGTCTGTTGTAGAAAATGGCCGCCAGAGGGCTGGGCAGTTTGTAATGCTGTAAACACTATAGAAGTCATAATTTTGGTTCAATCATCATGAAAATGACCAGAACATGTTTCCCAATTATAATTCAACCAAGTTTAAAACTGGTCACTTGGGGTCATAAAAAAGGTCAATAGGTCAAAATAAAAGAAAAAGCTTGTGAACAATATATACCTTATTTATTGCCAAGTCTTCATGACATTTTGTCATAACAATTATCCCAATTATAGCTTGCCCGAGTTCGTAACTGGGTCACATGTAGTAAAAAAACTAGGTCACTGGGCCGAATTTAAAAAAAAGTTTTAGAACACTCTTGAGGCCACATTGCCACACACTGCATAAATATTCATGAAACTTGGTCTGAACAGTTTGTTGTCATGAATTCTCCGCCGAGCGAGAAATTATTGCAGTCCAGGTGTTGGGACAGTTTTATTGTGAAGCCTTGTGAACACTTCATGATCAGAACAGTCCAGTTCCTTGGGGTCTCAAGTGAGCGCCTTCGGCCCTCCAGTTGTAAAAACAAGCATGTTAACGTGTTTGTACAGCTACTCTATGTTTCTATACCCACTGAAGATATTTAATAAAAACAATGTTAGACTGAGTTGTCATAGTATATGGTCATGGGCCAAAGGCCTTAGTTCAGTCATCCAGATTAGCACAATAAACCCTTTTGTACTTATATAATTAAGGGTTAGGTTTGTGTTTGCCGATCAAAACCTTAACTTTAGATTGACCAATTTTGATGAAACTTGTATTGTTCAATTCTTGCATTGTTGGCCAGTTAGATCACATTAAGTACTGCTCACCATTTCTAAATCAAAAAAGATTTCCACTCCGTTATTAGATGTAATTATTGTGCTGTATTGTTTAATACCTTAGCTTACACGAAGACATAAAGTGCTATTGCATTTGGGGCCAGTCAGGTCAAGGTCACTGTTACTAAAAACGAAGAATGGTTAACACTCAATAATATAATTTCAGACTGTAAATTTGTACAGATCTTGTGTTCTGCAACAATTCATAGACAAATGGATGTCATTTTACTTGGTTAATTATTAAAATTGTTCTCTACAATGATTGCTTAAAGAATGTCAATGCATTAAAAACTGGCCACAGTCCGGAGGTCACATCCACATTTTTAGTTGACATGGCTGAGAAATCTATGGTCATATTTGTCCTATTGTTGTCTTTGAACCATGGCGGGACTCTCGAAAGTTCAAAGGCAAAATGAAAATCACACAATTTAAAGTGACCTTACCCTGACTTGCCCAAAATGCATGTACGTTTACTAACATACACAATTATAAGGCAATCTATCTATCCAAACTAAAGGTATTTAAAGTATTTTTTTGTCTATTCCAAGTAACAGTGACATTGACCCGAATGAACCCAATTATAACCAAAATAAACCTCTCGTTTAGTTTCTCTAATATATATTGTCAAAGACATAAATGGTTTTATCGTGGTGGTGATTTGGATAAAATGTGTTATTGCTAACGGTATGTATTCTGATTCAGATTTTGAATAAAATAAAATGATTTGCGAGAATTCCATTTGTTTGACTGGTCAATTATGCATTTCAACATTTCACTATTAAACGAAGTTTAAATACGTTACATTGAACTCACGATATATATTTCATTGCGAATTTATACATTTTATGATAGTTTTTATCGAAATAAGGAAGGTTTTAATCATGTATATTATATCAATCTTGAGTCGAATCATCTATAATCACTTATCTTCAATTCATGGTTGCTAGTTCATGTTTTATTGTATACAACACATTCAAGTTCGATTGTATACTATTGACTTGTTCGTTTTCATTGTTTACACGTTTCACTTCAGAGTTGAAAGACTTGTTGATATTTCACGTGGATGAGGATACTAAACAGGCAGTGGAAATCCGTGATCGTATATTAACTGAATGTGTCAAAACTCCTCCAGTTAGTGTAGACGTGAGTGGACATGTGGGTATTGGCCGTCTACATTTATCTCTCATCGACTTGATGGTGAGTGATTATAGATGGATACTGCTTCTAGTAACCCCAAGGTTTACTGAGGATCATGTGGGCCAATTCCAAGTCCATGGAGCGTTATACACAAGGCTTTGTGATAAGAAAGAACAAAATCGACTAGTACCTCTGTATATAGGTATAGAGCCTGGTAAAATAAACGATGAGCTCGGTTGGTTGAAGACCATTAAGCCTGCTCGTTCTGCCTTAAACACTACGAATTGGATTGGAGCTCAAATAGGCTGGTTTCGGAATAACACAAAGTAATACGATTATGTATGTTTACGTAAACACTATCCTCGAGTGCCCAATTTTGACGCCTCTAAACAGTCTGTTGAAGTTTGCTGCTCAAAATAGGAATTTTTGTAATTAATTTTGTTATTTCATTACACATTTACCTTTTATTTACACATTTTAAATCCAATTGATTGTGTTATCAACAAAAATTCGTTGATAGACGAAATGATCTAAGTCTATGTAACGGCGGCCATATTTGTTGAGAGTGCCCCAAAACGACGCCTCTGATTGGTTATCTGTTTCCAATGTAAATATCTCTCCAGTGGAGACTGAATGCATGAAATATTTACTCATGATTGTTGTACTTAAATTTTATCACTGTAAAAGCAATTTGGATCTGAAATTTATTAAATCAATTAAGGTTTTTATGCCCCGNACAGGCACACTCACAAATATACCTACAAACACAATTTGAGTCTGAAGGCACACTCACAAATATACCTTCAAACACAATTTGAGTTTGAAGGCACACTCACAAATATTCCTTCAAACACAATTTGAGTATGAAGGCACACTCACAAGTATACCTACAAACACAATTTGGGTCTGAAGGCACACTCACAAATATACCTACAAACACAATTTGAGTCTGAAGGCACACTCACAAATATACATACAAACACAATTTGAGTCTGAAGGCACACTCAAAAATATACCTACAAACACAATTAGAGTCTGAAGGTACAGGCACACTCACAAATATACCTACAAACACAATTTGAGTCTGAAGGTTCAGGCACACTCACAAATATACCTAGGGGGCGGGGCAGTTTTCCTTATATGGCTATCAATTAGTAAAACCTTGTTAACACTCTAGAACAAACATCAATTGTCCAATCTTAATAGTCCAATCTTTATAAAACTAAGACCATTTGTTCTTATTACATCTTGGATGAGTTCGAAAATGGTTCTGGTCTGTTGAAAAACATGGCTGCCAGGGGGCGGGCAGTTTTCCTTACATGGCTATGGTAAAACTTTGTTAACACTCTAGAAGTCACATTTTTGGTCTAATGCTCATGAAACTTGGTCAGAATACTTGTAGTAATGATATCTGGACTGATCGAGTTCAAAAATGGTTTTGATCCGTTGAAAAACATGGCCGCCGGGGGCGTGGCATTTTTATGCCCCCGGTAGGGTGGCATAGAGTGAATGCACTGTCCGTCTGTCAGTCTGAAATTCCGTCACAATTTGCGTTTCGGTTTTGCGTTTAGGTTTCGACAAATGTGGAAAAAGGGGGCATATGTCATCATACGGTTACAAGCCTTGTTCCTTATATGGCGCTTGTAAAACCTTGTTAACACTCTAGAAGTCACATTTATTTTCCAATCTTTATGAAATTTGATCAGAACATTTGTTCTAACAATAGCTCTGCTGAGTTTGAAAATTTGAACATAGTTATGGTTCGTTGAAAAACATGGCCACCGGAGGTGGGGAAGTTTTCCTTATTGGCTATAGTGAAAACTTGTTGATGCTATATATGCCACATTTATTGGCCAATCTTAATGAAACTTGGTCAGAACATTTGTCCCAGTGAAATCTTGGCATTGATTGAAACTAGGTAATATGAGCTCAAAAACTATGTCACTAGGTCAAATATAAAAAACGCGTTAAAAGTCACTTTTTTTGGTCCAATCATAATGAATCGGCTTGCATTTTCAGAATAGTCTAGTTCCTTTGGCTCTCAGGTGAGCGCCTTAGGGCCCATGGTCCTCTTGTTATTATGGCCCTACGATTATGTGTACATGTTTGAATGCAAATATATTAATGAGAACGAATACGCTTTCTAATAAGTAAGATCTCAATGCGTATGACAATCGGTGTTTAGGTTTGTTATATCCCATAACAAGTTTATCTACAATTAATTAAATTGAGTGTCTGCAAATTCCTCAATAGCGGTAGTTTTGCATTTTCATCTCAAGCAAGAAAACCTGTATATGATTTTCTAGATGGAAAATTATGTAATGGAAGGCCTATGTCATATTCTCATCCATCTTATTGTACTGGTAAATTATAGAGATGTTTTCTTAGCAATATGTCAATTATATCATATATGCAGCTTTGATTTTGGATGATTTTTTTGTGTGTATGCCCCCGGTAGGGTTGCATATAGCAGTTGAACTGTCAGTCCGTCTGTCCGTCTGTCCGAAAACTTTAACATCGGCCATAACTTGAAATATTGAAGATAGCAACTTGATATTTGGCATGCATGTGTATCTCATGGAGCTGCACATTTTGAGTGGTGAAAGGTCAATGTCATCCTTCAATGTCAAACAATTAAATCCAATGGAATTGATAAGCATTAAAGGGAGATAATTTCTAAACCTGCCAAATGATAAATAGAAATTGTATTTCAAAGCGGCGTAGTAGGGGGCATTGTGTTTCTGACAAACATATCTCTTGTTATGGTACAGGTCTGTAAAATAAGTGAAGACATTTATTGATGCGTAAAATGTATTTCAATCCATTATATAATTGAATATCTCGAAAGTCTGTGTCATTCCTTGTTGGTTGTATTGGTCGACTGGATCTCAAAACTGTTCTTACATATCGTAAAAACAGTATGCATCTTAAACCATGTATTTGGCTTAGATGTTTGGTAATGTTTTTAACTTAGTTGAAAATCGTGTTTATTGTTATCGAAATGGGGTATTGCAGGCATGCTGGTGGGTCGGCAGCGTCAACTATATGGTTTTTGGTCTGTGTCTTTAATTTGCATTGACCAATACTGATGCAACTTTGGATATAACCAGCATTAATAGATACTTCCTTGCAATCGTACTTGGGACAAGTTTTATCAAGATCACTGTTACTTAATGTTTCAAAACTATTTTTGCTGAAGTTTTTGAGCCTAGATGGGGGAATTGCATTTATAATGTGTGTTTGTGTAGGGTAGGAAGTTTTCCAGCAAACCCTAGAAACCTTTGAAAACCTAGAAAAACTATGTGTCTTGTTATGATCGGGAATAGCACATAAGAAGACAAAAAACTGTATTGAGGCTTAATTTGTTTCGACTATATACAATAACGATTGCATATTTTGAATGTTTGTGGCAGGAAAAATATCTCAATTAAATTCTGAATATAAAGCTGTTGTAACATAAATATGTTACACATTTTTGCAAAGCAGTATTAGCTATGTTTTTTTTTCTAACCAATGTCAACATAAACAATTTGGTTGCGTTTACAGCTAGGACTTGGACCTTGTTAACTATATTTGATTCTGATTACAACTACTATTTTCATTTCAAATTACATAGTTAGCAGCTGTTATAAGTAAGTAATACTAGAACCTACTATTTTGCAGGTTTTCGAAGTTTTAGTGTTATCGTGACGTGGTTAATAAATATCTCTCAACATTATTTTTATTTTTTTATTTGATTTGGTTTTAGCCGAGAATTCATAGCTGTTTTCGATTCTTTTCCTTTTGCATGGGACTCTCGGTGAATGTGTTGTTGATTTTTCACAATGTTAAATCGATGTATCTGATTTTGTTTTTATTATGTATTTGATTTATAAATAAACACAATTTCATTGGTTGAGATATTTGTTGTCCACCAATGATGTATTTAATATTATCAACAGTTCGGGTTTAGCCACGTTATATTTTTTAATCTGAAAATAGCTGACGTTGATACCCATTTCTAGAAAATGTTAACAGATACGTCAAGTGGACAAAGACACAGACACGTACTTTATTATGGTCATACTGTATTGCAAAAAGCTAGAATTCGTATACTGCATTCTCAGGCCAAATTTGTCGGTTTTGAAACTTGAACGACATTATTTTGAAAATGTTCGAATGAATAATTCTTTGTTAATGTCTGATTCCATATTCATATTAAAGATATAACGTTCTTTGATCAATTGACGTATACATTTTTTTAAAATAATTTACTAGTATGCATTTTAAGTTGACAACACACAATTAAAGAAGGTGCGGCTGTATACGAGTCAATAAAATAGATGATTTACCGGTATGTGGGTACTTTTATTATACTTTAGTACGCTTAACGGTAGTTTTGGTTTGGTTTCAATGAAACATTATTGTGTAAAAATACGGGTATTCTGTAAGTTACATAACCATGTGCACATTAATTAAAAGGTCTTGTTCACAGATTTTCGTATTTTTGAAAAGATATTATTACATAATTTTACTAACAAAACGATAAAAATTTTAATAGTTGTAAACAGTTTGTAATACAAGGAAACAGATGTAATTTTAATGTACCTGCCTTTGGGATTGTTCCCGGCACATCTAGAAGCAAACACATACTCGTGACCATTACACCACTCAGGCTTCCAACATGTGTGGTGTAGTTGAAATCGAATGTGGGTAATACACGTTTTTTTTGCTAAATTATCGACGAAGAGTAATACAAACGCTTTATAATTTTTACGCTATATATAAACATACTTTTATCATAGTTTTCTTAGTCATGCTTCTTAGTTTGCTCGTTTGAATATATTGCATACAATCTTTTTTGAATCTGAGACAATATTTTGAAGATTGTCATTTTCCAAACTGTGAACAAGTCCTTTCAACATAGAAAGAATTTATGTTATGATCATAGTACTATGCATTTGCATTGATATGTATTCAAACAAGTTCAGCAGATACGTGTTGTTGTTTCATATAAGTGAATTTTACAGCGGTTGATGAATTTGTATTTTCAAATAATTATGGTCTAATATGTTTTACTTGTATATCATTCATGTAACCTTCACTAGCTATATATTGATTGATTTAAGCTTAAATAACTCATATGTGCTTACTGTTCCGTGATAACCTTTTAAAGCGAATTTGTATAGTTTTGGCATATTCTCATTTAATGAATTAAAGTGACAGTTCGCGTAATAGATCGTTGTTTTGCATATAAATCTTAAAGATAAAAATACACTTTACATAAATGCATTGAAATATATTTTTAATCGAGGTTAACATCAAAAACCTGGTCAAAATCGGCTTGAATCGATAAAATAATATATAAATGATCATAAATACTTGCAATAGGCGAAAATCATTGCAGCGTCGCGAGTTATGCAAATAATATCAATATTTAGCTTTCGCTTCACATTATTAGCATATGGAAGATAAATACATAGATTTCGCAAAAACAATCTTTTGCAACTCAGTTTCCGTCTGTAACAGATGTATTTGCATTTGTTCTTTCCTTCTCTCCGCTAAATTCGTCCGTATCCGCAATTGTGTTTGTTTAGGTTTGAATTAACGTGTCGAATCATGAATAGTAATTAGGTCGCTTTCGTACTTTACCGTACTCGACCCCAAAATAAAGTCGCTAAATTGCTTGTTTTCAACCGATATGAACGGGATTGTCAGTGATATCCTCAATAAAATCACGTTTTCTTACGATTCTGCCCATATATATATATCTATNTTTTCCTTATTGACTATAGTGAAAACTTGTTGATGTTATATATGCCACATTTATTGGCCAATCTTAATGAAACTTGGTCAGAACATTTGTCCCAGTGAAATCCTGGCATTGATTGAAACTAGGTCATATGAGCTCAAAAACTATGTCACTAGGTCAAATATGAAAAAACGCGTTAAAAGTCACTTTTTTTGGTCCAATCTTAATGAATCGGCTCGCATTTTTTTTCATCCCATAACAAGTTTATCTACAATTAATTAAATTTAGTGTCTGCAAATTCCTCAATAGCGGTAGTTTTGAATTTTCATCTCAAGCAAGAAAACCTCTATATGATTTTCTAGTTGGAAAATTATGTAATGGAAGGCCTATGTCATATTCTCATCCATCTTATTGTACTGGTAAATTATAGAGATGTTTTCTTAGCAATATGTCAATTAAATCATATATGTAGCTTTGATTTTGGATGATTTTTTGTGTTTATGCCTCCGGTAGGGTTGCATATAGCAGTTGAACTGTCAGTCCGTCTGTCCGAAAACTTTTACATCGGCCATAACTTGAAATATTGAAGATAGCAACTTGATATTTGGCATGCATGTGTATCTCATGGAGCTGCACATTTTGAGTGGTGAAAGGTCAAGGTAATCCTTCAATGTCAAAGGTCAACAAATTAAATCCAATGGAATTAATAAGCTTAAATTGTTATCGAAATTGGGTATTGCAGACATGCTGGTGGGTCGGCAGCGTCAACTATGTGGTTTTTGTTCTGTGTCTTTAATTTGCATTGACCAATAATGATGCAACTTTTGATATAACCAGCATTAATAGATACTTCCTTGCCATCGTACTTGGGACAAGTTTTATCAAGATCACTGTTACTTAATGTTTCAAAACTATTTTTGCTGAAGTTTTTGAGCCTAGATGGGGGAATTGCATTTATAATGTGTGTTTGTGTAGGGTAGGAAGGTTTCCAGCAGACCCTAGAAACCTTTGAAAACCTAGAAAAGCTATGTTTCTTGTTATGATCGGGAATAGCACATAAGAAGACAAAAAACTGTATTGAGGCTTAATTTTTTTCTACCATATACAATAACGATTGCATATTTTGAAAGTCTGTGTCAGGAAAAATATCTCATTTAATTCTGAATATAAAGCTGTTGTAACATAAATATGTTACACATTTTTGCAAAGCAGTATTAGCTATGTTTTTCTTACCAATGTCAACATAAACAATTTGGTTGCGTTTACAGCTATGACTTGGGCCTTTTTAACTTTATTCGATTCTGATTACAACTACTATTTTCATTTCCAATTACATAGTTAGCAGCTATAATAAGTCAGTAATACTAAAACCTACTCTTTTGAAGGTTTTCTTAGTTTTAGGGTTATCGTGACGTGGTTAATCAATATCTCTCAACATTATGTATTGTTTTCTGATTTGATTTGATATTAGCCGAGAAAGCATAGCTGTTTTCGGTTCTTTTCCTTTTGCATGGGACTCGTGGTGAATGTGTTGTTGTTTTTTCATGATGTTAAATCGATGTGTCTGATTTTGTTTTTAATGTATTTGATTTATAAATAAACACAATTTCATTTGTTGAGATATTTGTTGTCCACCAATGATGTATTTAATATTATCAACAGTTCGGGTTTAACCGCGTATTTTTTTTTATTTAAAAATAGCTGACGTTGATACCCATTTCTAGAAAATGTTAACAGATATGTCAAGTGGACAAAGACACAGACACATACTTTATTATGGTCATAACTTTATTGCAAAATACTAGAATTCATATTCTGCATTCTTAGGCCAAATTAGTTGAATTTGAAACTTGAACGACGTTATTTTCAAAACTTTCGCATGAAACATTATTTGTTAATGTCTGATTCCATATTCATATTAAAGATATAATGGACTTTGATCAACTGACGTATACATTTTTATGCCCCCCGGTAGGGTGGCATATAGTGATCGCACTGTCCGTCCGTCTGTTCGGCCGTCTGTCCGTCCGTCTGTCTGTCTGTCCTTCTGAAATTCCGTCACACTTGTGTTTAGATTTCAAAATTGGTCATAACTTTTGCTATATTGATTATAGCAACTTGATATTTGGCATGCATGTGTATCTCATGGAGCTGCACATTTTGAGTGGTGAAAGGTCAAGGTCATCCTTCAAGGTCAAAGGAAAAAAAAATCAAAGCGGCGCAGTAGGGGGCATTGTGTTTCTGACAAACACATCTCTTGTTTGAAAATAATTTACTATCATACATTTTAAGTTGACAACACACAATTAAAGAAGGTGCGGCTGATACGAGTCAATAAAATAGATGATTAACCTGTATGTGGGTACTTTTATTATACTTTAGTACGCTAAACGGTAGCTTTTGTTTGGGTGCAATGAAACATTATTGTGTAAAAATACGGGCATTCTGTAAGTTACATAACCATGTGCACATTAATTAAAAGGAATTGTTCACAGATTTTCGTATTTTTGAAAAATATTATTAAATTATTTTACTAACAAAACGATAATGTTTTGAATAGTTGTAAACAGTTTATAATACAAGGAAACAGATTAAAAAAATGTACCTGCCTTTGGGATTGTACCCGGCACCTTTAGAAGCAAACACATACTCGTGACCATTACACCACTCAGGCTTCCAACATGTGTGGTGTAGTTAAAATCGAATGTGGGTAATACACGTTTTTTTTGCTGAATTATCGACGAAGAGTAATACAAACGCTTTATAATGTTTACGCTATATATAAACATATTTTTATTATAGTTTATTAGTCAGGCGTCTTATTTTGCTTGTTTGAATATATTGCATACAATCTTGTTTGCATCTGAGACACAATTTTGAAGATTGTCATTTTCCAAACTGTGAACAAGTCCTTTCAACATGGAAATAATTTATGTTATGATCATAGTACTTACTAAGCATTTTAACATGTTTGAGCAATATTTGCATTGATATGTATTAAAACAAGTTCAGCAGAAACATGTTGTTGTTTCATATAAGTGAATTTTACAGCGGTTTAGGAATTTGTATTTTCAAATAATTATGGTCTAATATGTTTTACTTGTATATCATGCATGTAACCTGAAATTTGTATTTTCAAATAATTATGGTCTAATATGTTTTACTTGTATATCATGCATGTAACCTGGAATTTGTATTTTCAAATAATTATGGTCTAATATGTTTTACTTGTATATCATGCATGTAACCTTCACGAGTTATATATTTAATGATTTCTTTAATACTTCATATGTACTTACTGTTCCGTGATAACCTTTTAAAGGGAATTGTTTGTATATGTTTGGCATATTCTCATTTAATGAATTAATCTGATAATTAAATCTCTCAGCCCCGAAATAAATATTGCTTTTTCTGTTAGTGAGTGTAAGCAATGGACGTGTTGAAGAAGTTTGAAACGGAAAAATTTAAATTATTACGAATTATATTATCGCTTCCACTTTGTAACTTATTTAAAAATTATTGACTTTTATCAATTAACGAACAGATTGTCAGTATACGAGAATGTAAGTGTTGGTATTTGTCAATTGCTTGCATTGTTTTGTTTTCTTTTATTGTATTTGTTAAAAATGTTGGAATATTGCCTACTCGTCAATCTGCGAACAGGGCCATTTGTTGCATATATGTTAACTTCTTTGCATATATGTTAACTTCTCTGGTTAAAAATGTTGATGTATGTGTGTTCTGAATGAAAGTAAAGATTTATTGACTTTACATCTGTTATACGTGTTTTGCTTATCATCTTGCTACATAATGTGTCATCAATACTTTTGAAATGTCATATTATATAGACCATATAAGGGTATAATTACAATAAACATATAGTGATTCAATATTTCCATTTACTTAGTACATTAATTCATTAAATAGACACATAATTTTGTTATTGACTCAATAATACATAGCCAAAAATTGGAGCTACTATAGGATTGTTGTTTAAACACAATCAAACCAAAACATCATCAAGCTCATTTTTATTGCGTTTACAAGGAATGAGATGCTAATTTATATGCATATCACAACCGGAATAAGCCTGAACATTTACAAATCATCAATTCTTCTTATTAAAACTCAAGTATCCATACAAATATATGTGATTTGGTTACTGTTTAAAACACACTCACAGTAATTTATGTATAACATGATATTCATCATGGCACATGAATATGTGTCTGTGCTTGTTTTAATGAATAAAGTTTGGTTAATCACATTGATATATACTGATTGAAACTACGTATTTTAACGAATAAATCAACATATCGTGCGTGTATGATACATTGACAACAAGAAACTATCGGCTACTTACCACGTTTACTAGGTAGCTCAAACCTATTTATATCAGCTCGATAGCATCGAAAGCTTAGGGCTTTTGAGTCCGTTTTCTGGGTAGAACCAGTACTTTGTGTCCATGGGGCTGATCTAAAGAACGCTCAAAAGAAACTTGGGATCGAAACCGTGACCTCCAGGTCGCTAGGCAGACGCTATATCGAATACGCCACGGCGACCTCAGACGTCCATGGTGAATCCATATCGGGTGAATGAATAAACACGTTTACTTAATCTCTCAGTCATTTGGGTACGCGCGTACCTTCCGTAAAATTATCTATAATCGAAAAAATGAGCATCGAAGTATTATTATAATTATTATTTGTATTATTATTATAATTTTTCATGTCAAGCTGCTACAGAAGGATAAAACCCTTATTTACATATATTGACATATGAATATTGTTAAAGTTACGAGACAGTTTGAGACATCTATAATTTACACACATGTGGCCTCTTGAGAGGTAAGAAGGTAAGGTATACACATTCGTTGTTAAACACGTGTTATTATTTTCACGCGTGTTCCGTTTTCTTTCTATCTCGCCCATTTATTCCATTGAAACTACACACTCGTCATCAAATGAGCATGTTCAATCATATCCCAGCTCAGTAACGTCATATCTATTTTGCTCGATTTAAAATGTGGAACAACAAAATTTGATGAGTTATAGAGGATATTTGTTCATGTCAGTGTAAGATCGTTTGTTATTTCACGAGTGATCATAGATAATATATTTTCACGAGTGGCGCAGCCACGAGTGAAAATATTATTTTTTTCTATGATCACGAGTAAAATAACAAACAATTTTACACTAGCATGAACAAATTTTCCGTTTCTTTTATGCCCCTTTTTCAAGAAAATAATAATAATTTCCCTTACGCTGAAAAGTGACCCTCTCTCCCGTGGTGTGCCTCAATACATTGAAATGACTTCATTTTGTTGAAGAAATGACGTCATTTTGTTGACGAAATGACGTCATTATTTCAGGGAAATTATTTTACAATGTAAATAAACGGTAAAAAAGCATAAAATTAAAAGAAAATGTGTAGGATTCGGTGGAATATCGATTTTATTTCACTCGTGATCATAGAAAAAATACAAACAAGGATATAAACAAGGGAAGTACATCTTGATATGATAATCTAAAAAAAGAAAAAGGAATTCCGAAAAATTGTTCTTTCACCGGTGAAAAGAACAATTTTGTTGTTTTCACTGCTGTTATTTCACTGCAGAAATGTCATATTTTATCATAAGGTATAAAAGAAACATATATCTCTGTATTTTTTGCATTTATTTTACTTTTATTGAGCTGTTTTGATAAAGTTAAATTCCTTAATATATAATATCTACCTGATACGTTTTACTTCTGACAAGCATTCATAGAACCGGTTGAACGTATTTCGGATACACGATTTGGAAATATAAGGAGTGTGAATTGTTGAGAATACCATTAAGGATTATCGTTAAATGTAATAATAAGATCATTATTAAAAAAACATCGAATTTCGTTTGCATGATTTCTGTGAATATCGGAATTTTGATTTGATGTGCGCAAGGTATCTAGACAACTCGCATCGATGCCCTACTAATACCCGTGTTGTTGTTGTTTCAATTTTAATGATAATGTTTTTCTTAAACATATCAGTATGATAATTTACTTCTATTATAATCTGCGCCATACAATGAATTGTACTCTCCTGCAGTTTCTTCCTTATCAATTGACTTTTGTTAGTTAAGTAGTTTTGGGGCTTTTGTCGACGTCTATAAAAGTTAACCGCCAATAGTTTAAAATGCATCTTTCTAGGTCATTTACTTTTAACCCAATTTAAGTGGCATTGTATGTGCATGACATATTATTAGTTCTTTCATTTATGTTGGTAAACAGTGACTTATATTTCGTAATCACGGCTTTTATAAACAAGCTGTGTGCAAGATGATTCGTACTTTATCAGGATTATAAGAAGCTTAAGGAACTTCAGCGGACAGGTTTTACATTACATACTAGACCTGTTCAATGAAGCTAACCCCGTATCGAAATTCTACAATAGTCGTGACATATTTGTATCACGTTATTCACAAAATGAAATTCCTAGATATGTCAGCTCGGCAAAGCTTTCATAATGATTTACAAAGTGCATAACGTGCAGCTATTTTGATCAACCTATGCCCGGCCTCTGTCGTCGTTAATTAAACGTTGATTAAGAAGGAAGACCGTTCATAATATAATGTCAATTGAAACCATTGGGAATTTTAACCCAGCTAGGGCATGCCAAATCTGATACTTAGTCCAGAAAAAATCACTAAACATACAAGTGTAAATAAACATTGACCTCGTGGCAACGCAGTTCAAATGGCGATGCAAGTGGAAAGTGTTACATTGCTAAAAACACGATGCATATATAACACTGGGGTCATTACATAGTCACAATCATATAAATTGAACTGATTTATAGAATTGTGTCAAGAGATATTTGACTGAAAACTGGGAGCCATCGTTATCAGCGCGTTTGTTCTCTCGACTGTTTTAACAGAACCACCACACAACTTGTCACCTTACGTACTAAGGCCATGACATGTCGTTATGATTTTGTTAAATTTAACTTGACTGTATGATCTGTCGTGCGATTTTAACATTGTAAACATCGTTTATGTTCGATAGCATACAACCTGATTATTTTATATACACCGACGCACACAACAAGAAAGAACATACATGGGGAATGCTTGTCTCATTATGACACTGGAACTATACGTATTATTTTATAATACAAAAGAATATACTTTTGTTTCGAAGAATTCATCATCAGTTTGAACTCTGATTAGAAAACAATATGTCTATACATATATTTTAATTGTAAGCAATGCAAATACCTTGTAATCTGAGTTCATTATATTCAAATCAAATTTCTTTGCGATATATTTATCCCTACGCTTTTTGAAAAGCGTGGGGATATTGTGGTTATCTCCGCCGTCCGTCCGTCCGTCTTGGCCACTATCTCCTCCTACACTATTAGAACCTTGAAATTTACACACATGGTTGCTATGAACATATGTGCGACCCTGCACTTTTTGGAATTTTGATCTGCCCCCTGATTCAAAAGTTATGGGGGTTGGGGTTGGGCCGGGTCAGAGATTTTCACTCATTTTTTTTAGGTTATTTGACATTAACTTCTTCGTTTCTACACCGATTCACTTCAAATTGATACTGGACCTCTCTTATGACAATACGGTGAATCCCAACCATTCATGGCCCCTATTCCAAACCCTGGGGCGCCCCACCCACATAGGCCACACCCACCCAAAATTGCCTATTACTATAATTTCTTCATTTCTACACGGATTCATTTCAAATTGATACTGAACTTCTCTTATGACAATATGGTCAATCTTAACTATGCATGGCCCAATTACCAACCCTGGGGTGCCACGCCCACATAGACCAAACCCACCCAAAATTGCCGTGTACTATAATTTCTTCATTTCTACACCAATTCACCTCAAATTGATACTGAACCTCTCTTATGACAATACGGTCAATCTCAACTATGCATGGCCCCATTACCAACCCTGGGGCACACCTAGGTCAAACATTCGGCGTCGGGATATGCGTCGGTCTCTGCCCCGCCATTTCTAGTTGAAAATTGATTTTCACTAAATCTCACTATGTTGTAAAATTCAAAATAGTTTATGGTTTGTATTCGATATTATTAATGTTACCCCCGATATTTATTACCATACATTACGAAACGCGAAGAAACAGTTTAGAGTATAATGTATAATCTCAGCGAGTGTAAGCATGTAATGTACTGAACGTAAAGAGAGAACAATGTATAAAAGGGACATGTAAATTAAACCGTATAACATATGTGCTGGCTGTATAGGCTAACACAATTGATTCGAGTATGTATTTTACTAACACGTAAAAGGACCGTTCGCAACAAAGTGACATATAACCTGACCGGGACAGCGAAAATAGTTCGAGCCATCCGACAAACATTTATATGAATATATTGAAATAAAACATCGGTGCTTCGAGTAGAGTTCGAGCCAACCGGATATTCGAGCCAAGCGAGTTCAAGTCATCGGGTTTCGACTGTACATTTGTTTCGAAGAATTTATCATCAGTTTGAACTCTGAATAGAAAACAATATGTCTATTAATATATTTAAATTGTAAGAAATGTTAATAGATTGTTATCTGAGTTCAATATATTAAAATATAATGTCTTTTAGATATATATTGTAAATTGCTTTTCCCTAAAACTCACTCTGTTGTTAAATCCAAAAAAGTATATGGTTTGTAATCGATTGTATTAATGTTACTCCCAATATATATAACCATACAAATTACGAAAGGCAAAACTAAAATAAAACAGTTTATATTCGAAGGTATAATCAAAGCGAGTGTAAGCATGTAATGCACTGAACGTAAAGAGAGACAAATGTATCAAATTGAAATATAAATAAAACCGTAAAACATAGGTTCTCGCTGTGTAAGCTAACAAAATTGATTCTAGTATCAGTAGTATATATGTTACTAACACGTAAGAGGATCGTACGTTTCATTAGTGATATATAACCTTACCAAATGTCGTATGTAAGTATATAGTGTAAAATAGAAACACGTATCATAAGTGATGTGTATCCTTACAAAACGTCGTGTGTAAGTATCTATTATTAAAAAGATTAAGATAGTCACACATATCATAAGTGACGTGTAATCTTACGACATGTCGAACATGTATATAAGTATCTTTTGTCCCAGCACTTACGAGAATCATATGATCATACGTAACGTTTTACCTAACCCAATTTCGAATGTTAGCATGTATAATACCAGCCATTCAACGAATCACATATATCATATGTGATGTTCAGCCTTAATTAATGCCAATTATATTCATATATGGCTTCACACCACATGATCTTTTTAAGGTTTTTATATTTTAATTCCAAAATTAAGTACAATAGCTTTATATAGTTATTTTTGTTTATGCCATGCATACCATGTGTTATGGTATATACAAGCACTTTAAGTATTAAGCAGGACAATGACATGCTTCCCATATTAACTTCAAGACCATCGGACCTGTTATCTTCGCGTAGTTCAAATTTGGTCTAAGTACAAATTAGTGTGTGTGTCCTTATTCTCTGAAAGGACGCGTTGTGAGTATCATGTTTACTTCTTACGATTCTTGTTTCGTTCTGAAATTGGTCAACGTAATTGTGCTAAGTTTCGGAACATATAATTACTGTTGCAAACAAAAACAGACATACGTTTACATATAATGCTATTTGTGCCTTTGCATAAGATAAATTACGTTTAGATTAGTTTAAATATTAACATGGTTTCATATGTTTGGTTCTTTTTTATATGTGTGTAGTGTGGATAATTATAGGCTAGTATAAGTTAAGGTGTGAGTGTTAAGTGTCTAAAACGACAATTCTTTGTAATGACTGTGTACTGTCAGGGATTACAATGTTGATTTCAACCCTTATATGTGTTTAGTGTTTTATCTTGTATTGTGTTATGTACGTGGGTATTACACTCCACATTTGTATGTTTTAAAGTTTTTCAGTCAATTGTACTGAGAATAGTAATATTTTATACAATCTGTGTACAAATGTCTTTTTAAGTTTACGTTGTGAAACAATGAATCATATAATTTGTAGTGAATTCTTGCTTTTATTTATATCATTTGTTTATTTTGTAGTCATTTATAAAGCGACGTCATGTTCAACCCATATACCAATCGTATTATTCGACGCTTAAACTAGTACACTTTGACCTTATCTCTCAAAATTACAATGATTTTAACATATGGTCTACTAAGTTGTTATAATATAAAGCATAACGTTTAGACATGTGATAGATGGGTGGGGTAAGGTTCTATATGTCTTATATTTCAACGAAATTCAAGAACGTTACAGATGTAGAACTCTGGGGTTTTATAATGTAGAATCCTAGGGGAACAATTATATTTTATTAAATTCAAAATGAAGAGCTTTCTTACTAATAACAGTTACATGACATAGTTGTTCAAAAGCCTTACTGAAGTCATGCACACATATATATGTGTATGTGTGTATATATATTACATCCAATTACTTTGTTACAACATTGGTTATATATAAAATGAATATAAAAAGGCAAAACCTTTTCAGAGAAACATGCTAGCTTTTGCTGGGTTAGTGCTTATAGCCTTGAAAGGTATGACTACGTTTAGACTTAACGTATAATTTATCTTTGTTGATATCAAATCGTAAACATATACAGTGTGCACTTGTTTAATTATTGAAATGTTTGACTGGCTATTCTTTTAATATGTACGTTCTAACGGCAATCAATAACAACAAAAACTGTATAACTTGCAGGTGCCATAAGGAAAGCGAATTTCATTTTAAGACTTATAAATATAAGAAAAGCCCATGTATGAGTCCGGTATGTCCTGTTTTGTTCGTTTATAACGGTTTGTAGAAAGCCAGAACGCTATATTTACTCAATATAAATTTCGTATATATTTTGTTTTCTTAAATGTAATTGCAGTTTTCAAATAACATGATATACAACATTAAGTTTGCTGTATGTACAAAATATTCCGTGTAGTTGCCTGTTCAACAAGTCTTGTGTGAAATTTCCAGAAAAACTTGTCATTGACGCTGTTTATTTACGGCTTTAAGGTTATTGTATTTGCAAAATTAAAAATTAAAAAAATAAATCCTGGGACACTTCATTCGAGATCTGTCAAGTTTATAGTAGACGAAAATCATAACGAATGACATGTAATATCTCGGACCTTTAAACAGTATCTCGGGCTTATACACATTTCTTTGTAACGATTCAGTGCAATATCATCGTTTTGTTTTGTGTTAACTTGTATGTTCAGCAGCCCCGACGGCACTCGGTTTAGTGTGTCTCGTTTGTGACCAAGTCCCGAGCATACGTGATTGCCCGTTCGTTGAAACCTGTGGACCACACGAGGTAAACATATGCCTGCCTTTATCAGTCCCTATGCATACGTTAAGACCCACATTTAAGGACTCTGTCGTCATCTATATAAAGTCTTATCAGTAAACATTACGCAATTGATAAGTTGAAGCCAAGTTCATATAGTCCATACCGTGTTGAACCAAAAGACTGATTTTCCAAACGACTATCACTGATATAATATATTTCAAACAAATTACAGTGTCATACGATCATGTTGAAGTAATTCAATGACAATACACTTATGTTTCCAATATACACGTATATTCATGCATGAACGCTTTTTATACATATTAAGCAAATTGTTCGCTTTTGTTAATGATACTTTCCTCTTTTATAATTTTTATACAAAAGTACTTCCATTTTTTTTCTTCAATTAAAAAAAATGACCAAATGAATTTACCCCAAAAAAAAACCTCTAACCACGAATATCTTTATATAATGTGAACTGTTTACAGAGACGTGTTCATAGATTTTCGTATTTAAGAAAAGAAAAGTCATTAAATGTGTATACTAACTAATATATAATGTTTTGAATAGTGTTAACTTATTTTAATGGCAAGAAAAGAAAGTTGACTAAAATTCATATATTGCCTTCGACCCAGGGACCTCTGTAAGCAAGCGTTAATGCGCTACCATTTCGTCTATCAAGCTTTAGATTTTATATGTAAAACATTAACACTATATTAGTACTCAATGCATTTTCCAAAGTATCGAGGAAAATATGCTTTATTACTGATTTCGAATGACTATCATTAATTAATGAACCAATATTTGTTTCTTCTTCACGCCGGGTATGCGGATACTTTAATGACGAATTGCAATTTGATAACAGAGAACAACAAAAGCCACGCGCGAGAGGTAAGTTCCTCAGTTTTTTTTAATAGTTATATCCACAAGATGAGTTTTTACGACAAGACACATGGTCGAGTTGATAAATGGTGTATCCTTTTGTATTGGGAAGACAAAATTTCGCGGAATAATGGTACATTTTTGCCCCAAAAATAGAAAATTCGGTCGGAAAACAGCATAAACTGGATAAACAGTAAACATTTGAACAAAATAAAACTGCTTAGAAATATTGCAAGAAAATGTTTCTATTCCAGCATGTAGAGTAATCACTGTGCTTCAATTACTGAAATTTTGATACTATTCAATGAAATATAAACAAAGATAGAGCGTGTTTTAATAGGTGGTGTACATAAAGTTGCAGGCACTTTGATAACCGGAAAAGGGCACTTCAGAATACGGAGACTTTCAACAAATTTGGCACTCTGATAACCGCGTTTTATCTTCTACCTGAAATGCATTTATGTATATTATGGCTTTTCTTACCTAATATTTTGAAAATATATTTTCAAAAATCACATTACTATTAATTTATACTATTGTATATTATAATTGCAATTTTCAAATAAGATTAAAATACTTATTATTGAAGAAATATATATATTTCAAGTGACGACGGAAATAATTGTCTAAATAATGAACTTGTTTTTCATTGGTAACTTGAGATTAAGAGAAATGGTAATTCAGCGGATCATGTGTATCAACACATACGTGTTAAATTTTACTTATATCAGGGCTCTAGATAATGGTATTGAAGAGGTCTTTTAGAGGCAAATACACGTTCGTTCTTCATATAATCATATGTCATCAAGACGATACTAATGCGTAGCAACACAATTAAAACGAGAATGGAAAACCTCCCAGCCTGTTATTTTTACCTAACCGAGATGATCGTTATTAGCCACAGATGGTCCGCAAATTAATCGAAATGCTTTTGAAAATATTATCTAATTCAAAACAACCAGCATGCTGTCTAACATTGTCGGTAAAATGTTACTGTCCAACATTAAGATTTTTCGACGGGTTACATTTTGTGTGCTTTGAATTATCAGCAGATTATTGTACGATAATTTAAGTTGTTCCTATGTGCAGGCTTCAAAATATAAAATATGAACATTTAAGATCCTTTTTCTCCATCTCTTGATTGTCAAACGCAATACTTTTACTCATGGCTTCGCCATATTAGGTATGGCTACGTACTGTGTTCATTCGATGGAAAACCACATATGACATGCAAAATTTATAGTAATAAATCTGAATGTCGCGTTAAACCACACAAGAAGAATATAAGTATATATAAAGGTTATTTAGAGTTACGTTTACCTTTCGGTGTGCTACTCTGATTTTCAAAGTACTTGTTCTTTGAGTTTAAGATGCTGTACTCAATTTTGAAATGCTCTATGTTTGTTACGTTTATTATGTTTATGGGCCGCTAAAAGAGATAACCGGATATCTCTGCGTAAATCTATACGTAAAGTGCCGTCCCGGATCAGCCTGTGCAGTAAGAACAGGCTAATCCGGGGCGCCACCTTCCGTCTTAGAATTTCACGTCTTCATGTTCCAATAGAAGTTCGGACCTGCATCGCTGCTGATATTAATCTCTAAGAGGCAGTTTAAGCACAATGATTATTCATGACATGCTATCTAATATAAAAGTAAATGGCCGTAGTACCTTTATTAGGACATAATATACGTGCTTAAGATCAACTGTTTCGCTACAAAGAACGTAATTTAAAAATGTTTAAGTTCGTGTACTATGCGTAGATCCGGCGGTCGGGTGATTCGAACACTGAAAAATACATGGAAATATAGACTGTACTCATCAGACATATCGAATGTGTTTCACATTTATCTTTCACATTTATACAAAATCATAATCATACTCCAAAGGGATAAGAAAATGTTTCGATAATTCATTTTTAATTTACGTAAGTACATACATTTTTATTTATTGCATGCTTACTGTAACATTATTCAAACGTCGAATTCTGCATTTTTGATTCACCAAAAAGAGTGTGTTATATATGGAAAAAGTGTCCAGTAATCGGGAATCAAAGTGCAATTGTCATTGAGATGATGGGTAAACGAAGTGCCTATGAAAAATGTGCATGCGACTCTTAAAACATTTGATTTTCCTCAAAAACGTTAATAAACTATAATGGAACATGTTGTAACATAAAAGAACATATTGATCTTTTATTTCGAATAGTAAGCACGTTCTNAATCACCTAAACAATGTTCCGTGTCTGAAAACCAAATGAACAGAACATAAATGCAGAAAAACTGAAAAACTCAACCCTCGCGTGTGGCATTTGTTGTTCTCTGTCATTGAAGTGCAATCCGTCATCAACGTATCCGCATACCCGGCGTGTTCTTTAAGAGTGTCACTTTGCTTGTTAATACATAGTGTGTACAATCTTTTGTTGAATGAACAACACTAATTTTCAAAAAAAAAATCGCTTTGCCAAACAGTGAACAAGTACCTTTTAAGGTCAAAATGCTGCATATAACTTGCGAAACAATCAGTTTGGTAATTCATAACTTTGATGATCAGAACAATATAATATAATTCCAAACAACCAACATGTTAATGTGGTATGAAACGGATATTTGGTATTTGCAAATAACGTGTACATGCATATGTTGAAAGTGCATGTCAACTGTTTCTCTAAGCGGTATAACACACATTATTCCTTTCAGAATGATCGTTAATAAAGTCTTATTATAGGTCTGCTATTTAGAAGGGTATATTTCGAGCTCAGGGCGCGCGTCATATCAAGGCGGATGCAGGGAACGTCAAGTGAGTTGTATTTTGTATTTGGTACACTTATGAATAAACATGTTTAACTATTGCATATGTAAGATCAGAATGCTTTATTATATAATAATAATCATTAATCTTTAAGGTATCTACCTTTACTTCCATACGTCAGCAAAATTGCATATTGTCTCCAAAAGTACTAAAGATACTTAAAACAAACTTACCATATGTTTTCATTTAAATCGACCTGTATATTCTTTCATCAAAAGTCAAAAGTCGCGTCACTTTTCCTAAAAAAGAAAAGTAAGAAGTTAAATAGCATTTACAAATAATCGTTATCTTGTTTTTATACTCTTCGATATGGGCTCGCCATTTGTCAACCTTTTCCTTTTGTTCATAACTTCGTCCGTAAGTTCTTTCATCGACCAAATCTGAAATAATACGATAACACGCAAGATATAATCATGCAATTTGATATCTTATGCAAAGTGTTGATAGATTGACAAAAAGCCTGTAATTTCTCTAGCTGTCAGGTGTCCTTTCATAAAATATAAATACAGTTGTTGTTTTTTTAAATCGTAATCCCGGCATATTTTTATGTCAGAAAGATACAGTGAAATTTGTACAACTTGTTTCTTATATAGAATTCACATCGCCCATAATATGTTAATATTGGGATTTATTTCGCAACTCTTTCGCATCGTAAATATCGGTACATGTACACCACAGTTTATAAACTATAAATTCAACCATGTGAATAAATTGTAACATTTGAGATACTAGCAACTATAAACATTAATTGTTGCAAAACAAATGACTTATAAGATTTTGTGGTACTTATTCTCCCGACATGCACAGCTTTCATATTGTATGTTATTCATTTCATAATATATTTTGCGTCAGAAATGTACCGACATGCAGCACGTTCAGGCAGTTGGCAAGCGGGCAAATAACGTGTTTTGTTCCCAGTGTTGCGACCACAACTGGTGTCAAGCCTCACTATGTGGGGGCAAAGGTAACGTTTACTAGTAAATCACGTAGCATAGGTGTTAAAATGATACAAGAATATAAGGTTCAAAATAATTATAAAAATAAAAATAATCATAATAATAATGATAATAATAATAATAATAATAATAAGAAGAAGAAGAAGAAGAATAAGAAGAAGAAGAAGAAGAAGAAGAAGAAGAAGAAGAAGAAGAATTATTATTATTATTATTGTTATTATTATTATTATTATTATTATTATAAGAAGAAGAAGAAGAAGAAGAAGAAGAAGAAGAAGAAGAAGAAGAAGAAGAAGAAGAAGAAGAAGAAGAAGAAGAAGAAGAAGAAGAAGAAGAA
>VMBQ01002217.1:47082-58026 GCA_007657795.1 Dreissena rostriformis
CATCATCATCATCATCATCATCATCATCCTTCTCATCATCATCATCATCATTCTCATCATCATCATCATCATCATCATCATCATCATCATCATCATCATCATCATCATCATCATCATCATCATCATCATTATCATCATCATCATCCTCATCATCGTCGTCGTCATCATCATCATAATCATCATCATCATTATTATTATTATTTTATTTATTATTATTATTATTATATTTATTATTATTATTATTAATGTTTTTTACTGATATGTAAAACAATCTTATATCTTAAGGATACCCTTCTGACCGAGGCCATATGTGTTACGATTGTCCGAATGGTTTGTACCAAGAAAAAGAGTGCGACAAAATTATTGAGGCATCGCGTGATCAGGTATTTACTTTATGTCCGTAAATGTACAGACACGTGTACGTCGAATATTCGTTTATATATATATATGTACAGTCGTAAACTCATTTGAAATAAACTGACTTGTATAAGGGAATGCACACTACTTTTTAATTCATTTAGTTGCGGAATATTAATTAATATGCAACATTTTGTCAAACATACTAAAAAAATAGTTGATAAAGTGAACAACTGTTGTGTTAGATTTTTCATGCCAGTCATTGAGTAGAAACAACGTCACTGATTCTTTTCCAAAAGACATTTGCGTGTAATGATTCTTCTCATGTTTCATGTTTAGCAACTATTTGAATTCACAACAATCTCGCGGTATATTTAGAGACGTTCATTTTAAAAAATCATATACTTTAAAAGTCACACTCACACAAATATTATCGTTTTCAAATTATTGCTACAGGTGTGTACAGAATCACTAGGAATGTCACCTCAAGGAACCATGTTTTATAAAACTAGCCTTACGGAGAAAAGCGTAAGTATCATGTTTGGTGAGGCGTGTCTACTGAATCGCTACTTTTTTTAAGTAGAAACAAATGTAAAAAAGGAAAAAATCATTTATAAACTAAATGCGCAGATATGATTGCATAACTCTTGCTGATAGACTGCAGCGAACATTTTCGGTAGTACCGATTCGACCAATTCGCTGAAGCCAACTCCGTTTCGAAAGACCACTAGAGTCGTGACGAACTTATGTCCCACTTTAATTCGATGGTTTTTATTTCATTGTTTAACAGGAAACCCATGCGAATACACGAACGTCGTTATCAATTCTATGCACGTTACGTGTTTTATGATTCGAAATTGTCAAATGCTAAACAACACCAGAAATTGTATCTAACCGGCATCCACTGAACACTTTGGCCCTCATTTTTTCTTCATCCCTTGGCATCACTTTCATCAGATATTTTGGAATTTATTTTGACCGCGTGCTCCATATTGTGAACGTAACTTTCGGCATCTGTAATGCATATTTGCCCAATAAGTCTTGTTTGAACAGCATACACATTATAACCATTGTTTTTATAATGTTTTTGTTATCTATTATTGTTGATTCACAATTTAGGTTGAACTCCATAGAATTCATTTTTTCTTATAAAAACAGAAACAGTGCATGTTCTGTTACTGTTAATTGACAAACATTTTACAAAACCTTGAAAAACCTTTAAAATTGAATATTATTGGACGATTACTGCTACATTAACGAACCGGTCATTTAAACGTGTTTCAGACAGTATCTTGTCGAAAAATGTCTCATTATATGTAAAAAAAATACCCATGTATTGTACAACACTGTCTATTTCGATAATTGTTAAATATTATAGCATTTTTATTGCGCGTTGCTTTTGTGACTGTTTATCAACTGTCAAATTGTGGTAGACTTTGCAATGGGGTTGGTCCATAATATAACGTCGTGAAATTTGAGAAAATATTAACATAAACGACATCATGAGTTATAGAAGCCACTCTTCCTTTTACATGATCCTTAAGCAAATAAAAGATAACTCATGTTCGATGCTGAGGCGAACCTGATATAATCCTGTTTACACAGCACATGCGCTAATACTTATGATGTTTTCTTTCAATATTAGGCATGTGACAGAGCACTAGCAACTCTAGGTCATGGAAACATGCACATCGACGGCACGAATGGCACGTGCTTCAACTGCTGTAGCGGTGACCTGTGTAATGACAGTTGCATCCCCACGACACCGATTGCGCAAGGTATCTGAAATATTGTCTACATTTTCTTTTGCCAAAGCAGCAGACCAAGCGCTTTTCAGAATAAATGTCATCAGGATATCTTAACGTTGTAGGACTATGCTTGTTAAACAATCGCATAACGTTTCGGCACACGCACTGTACTTGTTAACGTGTTGAATTCATCCAATTGATGAATATAAAAATAGGCTATTTATTCAATTAACTTAAATCCAGTAGATGCAACCCAGAAATTGCGAAACTTTTAATTAACAAAGGCCAGTATTTGGAAAGTAATTATTTTTCTGTATGATACAGTAAGTAAAGCTTCTTCCCTTTAAATGGGCAAAATCATACGTTTCACGTTACGTGTGTACAATAAAGAGATATATTTCTGCGGTCATGGCCGTGTAAAAGACGCAATTACTCTTAATTAATAAGCATGCTTTTTTAGAGGATATGTTATGCGGAAGTATATTATTGTTTTAATGTCAAAAACATTCCGATTGCCTTTATCTTATGTCCAGTAGTAGTTGTCAACTAAGAGCATGAATGTCGTCACAGTGAGGCATATCAACAAGATCACTAATTTTTCTGTATGTCAATAGTTAACATCAACTAACATATAAAGTCAGGACTATTCGTTTAATTTTCCCTTTGAGTATGTATACCGTTTTCCCATATAAGTGTAGGTGTTTACTTCGTTTATGTGGCCGTCATTGATAGCATAATCGTCAAGCATTAAGCACCTGTAGATTCTCGACCTTATACACATGGCTGTTAAGATGCATACACTTTCGTTTAACGGTAAACCACGTGAATGCTTAATATTCCTGTTGACAAAAAGCGCCTGCTTTATGAATACCGCCAACAGATTAAAATTCCACAAACGGCTGGACAAAGTATATTGTTCTACTGGTCTAAACGTAAATTAAGTGTAACTAATCTCTATAATATAAAAGTTCATAAAAGATGCCTTATAACCTAAAAGATGCATTTATTTTTTTATTTTATGTTTAATTATATATATATATTTATGATAACGAAAAACGTTTTGATAAGTATGCTTATGCTAATAAATAGTAAATATATAGAGCTCCAAAATGTTCTGTCCTCTAAATTTGCATAACTATTGCAATTGTTACATGTAAAAACTATCAAACTTGTATCCAAAGTCAGTTCACTTTAAGGTGGAGATTGTGCTGAGAAAACACCGACACTGAAATATACAATCTTTCATTTGTAGCCGCTAAAAATTACAAGTGAAAATTATTCAGTAAGCTGCATTTTAAAATGGATCACTTGTGCTTATTTAATAAATTCACTAACCTTTGTTGCATGCAGTCACTGTCCATTTATTAAGATAATATCGTTTAAATATTGAAATAGTGGGTAAACTATCAAATAAGACTTACACAAAACAATGCATACTGATACGAAACGCATTTGAACAAAGTTGCGTTTTACAATTGAATCGTTTTAATTATGTATGTGATAAGTAATGGTTTCTTTAATCAATCTAACATGAACACTGTGGTGAATTTAAATGAAAGTTTTGTTTATTTTTGATTCTGGTTTTAATTACAGTGTGTCAGGACACATCTACTCCAGAAACATGCAAGCTGGCAGCTTCCTTTGTCTGTGGCGATAAGGCAATGGCCGCTAACGCAGGATGTCTACACACCTGTCATTTCTGTTAGTCTCTGATGCCCCATAATACAGAATTGCAAAACTGATTCTTTTTGTTGGCTCGTATGTGTACTTGAACGGAAAGCCATTACAGTAGCTGTTAACTTGGATCAATGCCTTATATAAGGTTAAATCATGCCTCATTATCACGTGTTTGGCGGTTTCGGTCAGAATTAACCAGGCAATCGCTAAGGATGCCGGATGCCTGCAAAGTTGTGACTGGCCTATATGTATACTTTTCTATAACACACAACGGATACTATGCCAAATTGACCGTTTTATTTTATGCGTCATTACATTAAATACTTTAAATACTTTAAATGGCTATCATCCACAAATACGGGATCTATTTATAGTTACGCGTAATAACTGTTAGGCCTATTATTTACATGACTCGTTCTCTGTTACAAACTGGCTGCTTTAACAGAATGTGGTTTGTTGTTGTTGAATGCCATATTGAGACATAGTTTTCCGGAGTGAACAAATACTTAAATGCCTTCACTAATACAACTATTCAAACAGTTCCGGACCACTGCAAACATAGGTTAACAAGGATTAATATACATTGTTACAAGGAAAACAATATTCTCCTCCTGGTTGCAGCAAGGAACATTTATTCGGTCACCCACTTTATTACGCATGTAGAAATATGATAAACTATTGTAGAAAGAAAGGGCATCACCTTACCTAGAAGCAAATATCAGCGTAGTTACGACTGAGTAACCGCTGCTGACTTAGCATCAATAAAAATGAGACCCATGTTTAATGGCTAATGTATAACCATGTTAAAAAGGATAGTATTAATTTGTAAAAAGGACCGAATTGACTTTCAAAATTTGCTGTTAGGGCAGACGAAGGAGACAACATGTGTGAAAGCGTTTCTTTGTCAATTCCGAATTAGCAAGTGATTGTATGTGTAACTTCACTGTATGTTTTTACACGCACTATGATGGACATATGAGTGTGTACACACTTTTGTTTTTTACATTCATCGCCCTAAACTTACATCAAGCATAGTTTGTGTTTGTCTTATCATCGCGGCTACAAAACAACAACACATTAGTTTTGGTATCTTCTTCGGATGAGGTTGAAATTGCTCGTTTGCCCTGTCATTTGTCGCATTTCTTTATATCAGAATTTTATAAAACGGGATCTAAGAATAGAAAGATTCTTTAGTATCCTCCATAAGAATAGAAATGCATACAGAGTGATTACAGACAAAACTGTTCATTAATCAATTATATACATATACGAAAAATAAAGACATGGGGGTACTACATTTAAATATTATGTAAAACATATATAGTAGGGTGCTATACAAATATGGTGATAAACATATACATATACTAAAACTTTTGTTTTTATTCGATGTATTATTACATATATAAATACCTTTTCCTGTTATTGATCCTTCTTTGTGTAAGCGAATACCTAAGCAAGACCCAGAGATATGATGATACATGCTTTCTCTCTAAGGCTGGTAGCCCAATGTCCAATTCCATGGGCTAAGTGTTGAAATGATTTTGGAGACAGCCGACACCTGTACTACCATGTAATTATTGTTTAACAATACAATCAATTGTTGAATAAAGGGTGGTCTAACTTAATGCTATGTTAACGTTTAAACAACACTTGAACATACAAGCATATGATTGTATTTACATTCGAAAGTAAGTGACTCAGCTTACGTGTTTATGTTTCCGATGCAAATATGTTCAAATATAATTTCAGCACCGTATTTTATTTTCGAATGTAAGTCCTTAAACTAACAATCAGTGTAATTTTGATTTATACGATATTTTTTCCAACAACTGAAGTGTTTAAAAAAGAAAGTTTGTGGTAGTCTTAGTGCACACATTTTTCGCGTGATGGAAACCTAATTGTTTTCAGGCAACAAAGGCATAGAATAGAACCTTTAATAAGAAATATTAAATGGCCGTTTCATCATAACAACATTACTTCGGCACTGGAACAATGCCTATATTCGTGAGATACAATATGCTACTTCTCTTACACTTATACTGAAATGCATTTGTAGTTGTAGTATGTTTGAACTGGGGCACATTTTGCAAGATTGGTTCTATTATCTTGCTTAAATTTTTCATTTCTTGTTTGCTCACCCTTTCGTGTTTTATATTCGTGAGAAGATGTTTTGTTAATAAACGCTTAATATGATTTGTATCCTTCGCGATGCATGGCCTTAACAAATATTGAAAGTAAGCATGCATTGAACTTACACTTAGGAGTTAAATATGTCATAATTTCTGTATAACATGTATTTTACTTCAGCCGGCACTTACTATATATTAAATGCGCTTTGGAGGAAAGGAACTGAGGAAAGGAACCCTACTAGCTTAGCTAACGTTCCAATCCTATAAACTTATGATGTCTGTAACCTATCTTGTGAACACATTCTGGAATACAAATGTTTTAATCAAATGAGCTTTACATCACTGTATCTTTACAATATTTTAAATCGAACATATGTAAAATAGCTTTATTTGTTGTTTCTCTCGGTTTTTGAATAATGTTGTTATATCACACATAAACACGTTTGTGTCGAACAGGATGTGAAATGAACAGTTTACACCTATTCACTGTTAAACTATTGGCACCAAAAAGAGATAACAAACAGGACCAAGCTGTACTCGTGACCCGGATTGATATCTTCGCGTAATTTCTATTTAGTCGAAGTCCTCTTTAGTATTTCCGACGCGCAGAACGAAGAGGCGATGTGAGTATAATGTTTGATCACAATATTGTTCTTTCTGAAAACGGAACAGGGTTCTATTTTATATAAAATATGATGATTTGACATAAAGGGATCTGTCTTTCATTAGATGGGATGTTCTCGCTTACATATGCATTTTTAAAGATCTGTTTGAATTGATTTATACGTGTTCGTAATGGAAATTATTATGTAGAAACATTGGGTTTTAAACTGTTAAAACACCATTGCAGTGCATTTACACTATAACTTTAGTAATCTCAGGTTTGATTTTACCTTTTATGTGTTATTAAATGTGTATGATTCGGAAACGGCATTGGAAGCAGAACAACGAAGCGTGAGTTCTTGTTTCACATGCAACACGGTTATTCGGTTAATGAAAATGATGACAGCTTGTATTTATGATATGTTTACAGTTTGTATTTATTAAATTAGAATGTATAACATTTCATTTGAAAAGGTGAAACATTTAACCACGTCATGCAGAGTGTGTTCTTGTAATGAATGTTCGACAATTGAAGTCTCTGATAATAAGACATCACGTTAAGACCATGTAACTATCATTCCTAGATAGAACACTTTGACATATTTGTCAATTTGTCTTAGCTGTAGACATGGGTTATATCGGTCGAATATAAAACGTTCGGCATCGGCATGTATTATACGGTTGTGTTAGGCTGTCTATTTTTTAATGTCGAAAAGCAAGCCAGTTGTATTTGCATTTCTCAGTTACATGTAGCTGCTACAATTATATGAATGACAATTATTGGCAGATTTAAACAGTAATATATATTTTATGTCATTTATTCCTTTTAATTAGATTTTCTCACAAATGACAGTTTCATCCGAAAATTTCTGAATCGGTCTTTCTGACGTTAACCTTATTTCAAATCCATGTCAACACAACTAATAATTGATTTTGTATAAATGACATGGATATATATTTAATGATCTCTCAAAATCATATCTCTTTTTTTCAGATCACCATGCATCTTTTCGCAGGATTAGTGTTTCTCGCATGGGAAGGTACAACCATTTGTTAGACTTGACATTTTATTGATGTTTGTGAATATTGAACCTCACTTGTTTTCCACAAGCATTCTGGTGCTATTTGGAACAATTAAAACAATTCTTTACAAATCTCTACTTCAATGGTTATCCAAATTAACAAATAAAAGTTGTATGTGCAGTTAGAAAAACCGTTCCCTTGTTCACGCCCCAACATTCTGAACAGGACAGATAGATAGAGAATATTATGTGAGTTTTGGATAAAGATCAAGTTTATCATTCGAGGCTTAAAACCATGTTAGCGCGAGGCTTGCCGAGTATGATAAAGTTGATCTTTATCAAAAACTCACATAATATTCTATTTATCCGATTATTTCCTCCCGTTTTCCATTAATAATTATCAAATATCGCATTTTTGACGATTTTGTTCTTCCGATTTTTTGTGTGAAAAACCCACAAATGATCTAAAAATAGCGATAGGATAAAGCTCAAGTTTATACGATCGGTGTTATCCAATCGATTTTCATCTGGTAATAGGATAAATGTGTTTTCTGTTCTTTGGATTGTGATGTCACGCGCAACTAAACACAAATAATGCTGCTAGTGGGATGAACTTTTACAAACTCATAAAACGTGCGCACCAACATATTTTGTTTAATTACGACATTATGAGAGTCCTTTCTTAATCAAAAAAGAGCACGTTGCGAGTAACTCAAAACGTGTTCATGCTTAAATGATGATACTTCAACCAGCATACGCATCTGAGTATTTTGGTGTGTTGTTTCGGCATACGTTGTGTTTTGAGACATAAGTGGAATGTAAGGGCATGTCTCATTTTAAATCTGCTACTGTTCGGAAAGTTTTGCCTGTTCTTAATAAAAGCGCTATGAATGACATTTATGACATTTACATGACGTACCACTAAACGCGCTACTGACGTTTGTGCGCTGTTTGTTGTTCTGTACTATGGAATATACAATAATGTTATTATTGTTGAAGTGCACGGTTTTTGTTGTGATTTAGAAGCCCACTGGAGGCGAGTATCCCAAAACAAGAACAACACATTTTGGCATCCTATTTGTTTATAAGCATTGTAAGAATTAAAATAAGAGTCGAAAGCAATAGAATGCCTTGTTTAAAAACGCTGATTTATTTAGGGATTCAAACGTCGAAATGTCAATTTAAAAAGAATTTTACATACAACACGTTCGTATGTATTCAAACTTTTAATTAAAAAAAAACAACAAACAAACATGGAAAAGTACTAAAAATAAGATATGTGTGATTTTTAGATGACTTTGTTTAACAGTACCAATGACAGTCGGGTTGGTGTGTCTAGCCTGTGACCAAGTCTCGAGCATACGTGATTGTTCGAACATCCAAACGTGCGGTCCACACGAGGTATACATATGCATTTCATCACTATATCCATGTTGTTCGACTTTATCCCTTCGACTCTATGCATATGTTTTATCAAAAAAACAATAACGTAAAAAAATGTTTGTAATTTTAACACTATTCAAATATTTCAATACGGCCCGAACATATGTCAACGTACTATAACTTATAATTATATTAATAAAACATGACAACGTGTTATCGATCATTTTTTATTATAATATTTAGGTATTGTATTTAAAAAGCTAAAAGTAATATTTTTCAATATCATGACATTGTTTAACGTCAAAATAAAACACAGTAAAACAATGGGTTTCCCATTACTGAATGTACGTATTCTAACGGCTGGTAATTGCACAGCAACGGCGCCAGGACTTTGTTTCTATGTCCACCTGTTGAAATCGTATGTTGCACATGATCTTCATTTGATGTATACGTATAATGTCATATATCAACAGTTCATGTTAAAACTTTGCGAAGATGTATATAACCAGATATTCGTTTCCAACAGCTGCTTTATTTCAGATCTGCTATGTAGACGTACATGTGTCAGCACGAGGGATTGTGACATATCAAGGAGGTTGCAGGGACCGTCGAGTATGTTTAAAGTCGCTTTTGTTCGATTTTAAATAATTTACGATAATTTAATGTTGAATCATTGATGCTTGAAAGCACTATTCGTTTTGTTTACCTAAGACCTGACATGTTTTCTGACCATGGTCACTAACAATAAAAAGAAACAACACATGAAAATTGAATTGCCAAAGAAAGAGTTGTTATATGAAAATACATAATGAAGATTTTAACATGATGATCATTAGTTATCTTAACACTGGTTAATTATGGTTTATGGTCAATTTAGATAAATATGCTGAAACGTAATGAATATTTAATATCCACATAATAGAGATTGTTACAATACTTTCATTGTAGATTGTATTGGTATATTTCATATATCTATATGTGTTACAACAACACATACTTAGAAAACACAATATTGATTGGCGAGTTGAATGGCATTTTATTGTTTTAATACATAAATACATGATTTTGTATCTACAAAACATATCCTTTTGTTTAGTTTTGTTTTTGTTTTGCAAAATATATATAATCACCCACTGTTCAAATTTTCAAACAAAGGAAAGCAATTAAACGTTATGGTTCGTAGAAAAAAAATATGATTTGTAACGTTTTGGCACAACGAAGCTAATTAAACATACCTTCACCCAAAAGTAAATTTTCCATGGTTATGTATCTTACTATATAGACAGTTTATTTCGTGGAACTAACGCTCTGGGTATGCTTAACTCATATATGGAAGTATATAATTCAAATATTATTATATTTCACGTTAGAGATGTCCGTCCGTCCTAGGAGGAAAGCGTGACAATACAGTGATACAGTGTTCACAGTGTTGCGACCAACCCTGGTGCCAGGCCGCACTTTGCGGAGGCACAGGTAACGTGTACATTTAAAAGCGCGTAAAAAATTTGTAATAAATAAGTATTATGCATATTTAATAATACTGATAATAAGTGTCGGGGTCGTCTCCTAATGATGTTGAATTATGTTCAAAATGGCAATTAATAATTAAACGAAAGGAGTGTGTATCTGCTGGTGTTGATTATGCCGTAGATAGTATTCTGATCTTCGACAGCGATAATCTTCCAGTTTCAATCATTTCTTGCTAAACTTCAATACGTATGTTATAGCATTCACCAAAATACTGTAATATTATAGATGTTAATGTGAATAATTCTGGTCCACATATGAGGTTTTCTAGCTTCAAAAAAGCGGTTCAAACCGGATTATTTTGTTAATTTTATTATTATTATAATTTATTTATTATTTTTTTTTTTTATTTTTTTTTTTGGGGGGGGTGTGGATTTTAATAGCTGGGTGTGTTGAGGATAAACTATATATATATTATTTTTTTCATTATTGACAGATGCCAATTTAACATAACAACCTTCCGAAAATTGCATCTGTTTTAAATATTATGTGCATTTT
>VMBQ01002217.1:58722-83966 GCA_007657795.1 Dreissena rostriformis
GGGGGGGGGGGAGCTGTGTCAGACTGCAAATGATCACAGTCATAAATAAATGTACAACGTACTATAATATGATTTATCTCCTGATGGAACAACTTTGTTTATATTTGAAGGATATCCTGCTGACCGGGGTCTCATGTGCTACGATTGTCCGCATGGATTGGAGCACGCGGACGATTGCGATAAAATAATTGAAGCATCGAGGGACCAGGTATTGGCTTTACAAACTCAATTGCAATAGGCCTTAATTAAGATAGCTAAATTATGTCATGCTTAAACAATGTCGACCATCATGTGCGGCTGTCAAACTGTTTAATTCGTGTCCAGATAAAAGTTGTGTATCCGCATTCCCTTTGAATACTATATAATATATCAAATGCAATCGCTTTACGTGTAATGCATTTGATTTCAGTTAACAATAGGTCACATCAAACTAAAACCATCGCTGTCGTCTACCATAATCGGCCTCATTTTGCAGCCTTTTCCTACAATACTTGCACCAGAATCTATCATATAAATAACATTTATTTACAGATATTTGCATCATGGTTTATAAACCTCAGTTTAATTTCCACGTAAAACATGCACTATTGTTCTAAATTGATTAATTGAATTGTTTTTATTTAAATATTTAATAAGCGTTCACCGTCTAAATGTGTCTTTACAGGCTTGTGCAGAATCAATGATGATTACAAACCAAGGGACTTTTAAATATGTTACAAGCCTTATTGGGAGAACCGTAAGTATAGTGTTTTGTCAGGTTCCCACTATAAAGCTACTACTGTTTCTAGTAAAACAGTATGTTTACATCCCTTCCTCTCTAAATTTCCACTAATCCTTTGTCGAAGTTGGGAATGCTAACCGCTTCCTATACGTTCGCATACGTGTCACTGACACACCGACTATCTAGAGTACATAATCTTCACATAATTTTCATCAATTAATGTAGTGGTTTCGCAAGTGTATATCCCGTTGTATAAACCTCTTAGATCATCAATCCGACAAGTTATAACTAAAAGTAGTCATTGTAACTTCAGTTCGATCACTCTTTCGGAAGTGACAACTTGTAAATGCCTATTCAGTGCACGTTTATCACGAATCGTATTTTATCAATATTAGGAATGTGACCGTGCACTAGCATCTCTAGGTCAAGCGGTGGGGAAAAGGCAGATCACCCGCAAGAGTGGCCCGTGTTACAACTGCTGCAGCAATGACCTTTGTAATGACAACTGCGTCTCATCCAATCACACTGTGCAAGGTATATAATAAGTTCTCTCCCTTATTGTCAAACATACCACACGATGTCTGGAAAATGTAACCAGAGGTAATACAAATAAATGTATATAAAAGCGGTAGGACCATGTCTGTAAAACAAACTGTGTTTCGGCTGACTATAATTTGAACGAAATTAATGAAAACACGTCTGCACACACATATGTACATTTGTTTTGTTTGGGGGGGGGATGGTAAGGATGTTAAGTGAATCACATTTGTGGTTAAACCGTTAATTTGATAGTATATATTATGTGTGTATTTCGTTTTGATTATAGGCTGTATCATAAGTGGAAGAGGAATCTCTACTCAGTAACGATCGTATAGTTATCGTTACGCATTCAAATTTCCTTTTCTTTTATGCAGAGTTGGTTTCAACTTCAAAATAAAGACTGTCGTAGCCAAAAAAGGCCGGGTTATTCGTTTCTTCGATCTTTGTTTATATTTGACTTGAAAATCATAAACGTATCGATGTATACGTCGTTTACGTGACCGTTATCGATAGTAATGAATATATAATTGATCTTGAGATAATCTTTTTGTATTATAAGTCGGTAAAACATACACATACGAACTATTTAGTAAACTGCAGTTTAAAGTAAAACACGAATTAGTAAAGTACTCATTTTGTTGTAAATTCAAGTTTGTTATATTCATTAATGAAGCAAATCTCGATTAGACGTTGGTATATATGCTGAATTATAAAATGTGATAATAACCCAATTACACAGTAAAATGCGTATCCATACAAAACGCATAAAACCAAAGTTACTTATTGACATTAAATCATTTTCATATTGCACGATACACGTATATGTACATGTAATCCAACGAGATGCGCTAATTGCATTTTGTAAATAATCATACTTTTGTTTATTTTGGTTGCTTGTTTTTATTGCAGTTTGTCAAGACACCGGAACACGCGAAACGTGTACAGTAGCGGCTTCCTTCGTCTGTGCCGATAGGACACTGGCCACTAACGCGGGATGTCTACACAGCTGTGGTTTATGTTAGCTTCTGATGCCCCATAATACACAATTTTAATTCTGATTCAACGTTGTCGTTGTGTTCAACGTGTTTTTACATAGGGAAGCCATTGCGGTTACTGTCCAAACTGTACACTGTTCACTGCATGGTATACATTATATTATTAATTAGACATATGCGTTATTCATCACGTTTGCGGTGTATTTTGCCAGCTGTGAGAAGGCAATCACAAATTATTCCGGGTGTTGTTAACGTTTATGTAAAATGTGTCATTCTACGCAATGGCTTAATGGATTGCATACAGTACCAATGTGTTCATTCGCATCCGCAAAGCGGTTTCATTAACGACTGCAGTTTTTCTCCATTATTCGGGTTATAAGTTTGCATAAATTAGTTCCCTGTTAACGAGTATCAGACTTTAGCTTGTTGATAAACCTCCTAATAGTATCACGAGCAATAATGGGAAACCAGTGGCAACTAGTGCTAACGAGTGCAATATGCATTATGTACGTAAACTGAAACACTTTTTATCACAGGAGGGAAGCCCATAATATTGTATATGTATCGAAATACTGCTTGATCAATGGTACTGATATTAATTTTTCCTGATAAATTATTTTATGAGCTTTCGAAAACAACCGGTGTGTAGTTGATTCGTTAAAAATTGTTCGAGTTACATGGTAAGAGTAAAGATGGTCTAGTTTTACGGCAAATGAAGTTGCACTCCTTGTCTCTATTATTGCATATATATATATATATATATATATATATATATATATAAAAATATATAATATGGGCTTCCCTCCTGTGGTTTTTTTAACATAAACCTTCAATGATAAAATTTTCGTTTCGTTTACAATGTAGTCGCTTATTCGTCTGTGGCGACAAAACAATGACTACTTACACGGAAATGTTTTCAACGCTGTTGCTTTTGTTTGTCGCAATTTTCCATAAATAAATTAATATTCTCACAACCTAATTACTTTGAACTCTTCGTTAATTGTACATTACGATTTCGTTTACAATCACAATTCTTGTTTACGTGTAGTATAGGTATCATTTTGCTATGCAATTTTTTTATACAATGTATCAGTATACAAAATAGGTTGTAATCATGTTTTGTTACTATCAAGCTTAAAATAAATCCAAAAAAAGGCGCGCGGAATTACAAGTTTACATACAACACATCACATGTTGTGTAATGATCAATTCATATAGAATATAAACACCAAGCCGTATAGTTAAAGATCAGACTATAGACTGTTATATTGACTTAATTAATTTAGTCCCCATTGTATTATAGATCAGCGATAGATTCCTTTTTTTTACAACGCAAATAAAGACTTCCCTTAAATATTTAGGTGTATACCTACACTGTCATCGTACACAACAAAGACTAGCTCAACATTTGACGTACTCGATCCACAACATTTTTAAACTTTTTTTCAACAACTTACAATTAACAATTACGAACAAAATAGATTTATTAAATTCACTTTTTCTTCCAGTTGTCAGTTATGCTGCAGAAATTTAGGGTTATCTCAAATGGCCGAACTTTAAGTTTATACACTATACATTTTGTCGAACGCGACTAGCTGTTAAACGGTCTACAAATCGCGAATCATTTTACTGTTTTAACTTGGTCAAATACCTACGCATATACTAGTATATAGAAATATCCATATGATAACATACTGGAGTAAACTATTGACACTTTTCGGAGAGTTCCATCTCGTTCGAAATGCATTTAAAGCCCCGTTAATACTAAAAAATCAACGGTAATTTTGTAAAGTATTTCGTAAACAAAGTTACACAATGCAATATCAATGTTCCTTAGAGCAATATCTAAAATGTATTAGCCAGATGTGTTCTGGTAACATAGATTTTTGTAGATGCAAAATGCTTGTTTTTAATTGTTCGTGTCACGATTAATTCTATTTTATTTTCCCGCGCTGATATATATTCCTACGACATACGTACTCTAAAATGGTACCATGTTAGTGTTCATGTGTCGTATGAATGAATATCGTCGCGGGAAATTAAAATGATGTTTTTTATGCCACAAAAAACATAAAAACGAGAAATTTGTATCTACAAACATTCGGCCATGTTACCAGACCACATCTGGCGTTGAGATTTCGGCTATTGCTATAAGGAACACTGATTTGTATTGGGTAATTTACTACTTTTCGAAATATTGTTCGAAATGTTTGTTGATTTTTGAATATTAGTGGGGGCTTTAATACTAACAAATGATGCCAAAGCAGGACTTTACTATAACGGAAATAACTGAGTCTCTAAAAATGTAACAACTTTTGCACAAACATGGATAAGGATATTTATGGCCGAATCAAGCTGACGAATAACTACAACGTTATACTGCACATATCCTTAATAACTTCATCTCTCACAAATTCTTCATTTAATAACTCAAATATACTACAATCAAATTGCTTCTTAGTTTAAACCAATTTATTTAAGCTCGATTGCATCGGAAGCCAAAGGCTTATTGGAACGCTCTCGAGTCCGTTTCCTTAGTAAAATCAGTACTCACGGACGCTTGGCGGCCACCATATCCACTACGCCCCGTCGACCTATTGCTAATTAAAATGTACTCGGAATATTGAATAATATCTAGTCGTTAGTATTGATAAGAGATTTAGAAATATCTTAATTCAGAACGTGAGTTCACGACCTACTAATCGAACGGGGACCTTAGTCTAACACACAGAGACAAGAAAGAATCTGCATTAAATGTAATAAAAATAATATTACCAGAAGCGAGAATCATTCGTAAAGTTCCCAATATTCACAGAACTGAGGACGAAATATATAAAAAAATATATTATTGTACATTGCCATCTTTACAAAAATAAGCCAACCTCTAATCTTTTATTTCAAACAAATCTCTTCTTATTTTGCAAAATTCGTATATTGCGCAAACAACTAAAACTCAAAGTTAATGTTTATGTTTATATAGCTGATAGCTACAACCATGTTTCATCTGTTTGTAAACAAATGGAAGTGTTTCATTATGCATAGGTAGTATCATGTCGTAAAATCAAAATAAATAGTGCATTATGTTGTTATAAGTCTATTTAGATGTTGAATGCAATAAATACATTGTACATCAAAGTTGAAGCTGAAGTTTTGAGAATACTCTCGCTCCTGATTAAAGCCCCATTTATTGGCATTTAATCTCAAAATCAACGAATATTTCGTAACATATTTCGTAAAATAAAGTTAACCCATAACAAATCAGAGTTCCTTATAGCAATAGCCAAAATTTCAACGCTAGATTTAGTCTGGTCACATAGATTTAACGAGATACAAAATTCTCGTTTTTATTTTTTGTGGCACGATATATTCCATTTTAATTTCCCGCAACGATTGCCTGTCTGCCTTCCTGCTTTCCTGCCTGCCTGCCTTCCTGTCTGTCTGTCTGTCTGTCTGTCTGTCTGCCTGCCTGCCTGCTTTCCTGTCTGTCTGTCTGTCTGTCTGTCTGTCTGTCTGTCTNTGACAATGAAAAGTTACCAAAAGGTTCATTAAGTACATTCAAATATAATATATTTTAAGGAAAATAAAATAAGAATATAATGCATGTTCAAATCTTTCATTTTACATGTGAAACACCAGGAACCTTTCTCCCTTTGAATTGATTTAAATCATAATCATCGTAGATTGATTTATCGTAAAGATAATTTGCTACACCACTTTATTCCCGCACGACTTTTATATGATATACGTTATCAGACGCCCACAGATATATTTCGAATCCTGTTGCGAGCAGGAAGCAATCAAGTTTGTAAGTGTCCTTAAATTGAATATCCTGAAGGATGCGTACATCTGAGGGCTTAAATTCATCACTGTTCATGGGATAAATGACATTGGTGAAATGAGGTACGTTTATTAAATGTTTATGTTTATCGTAATGAATTCTATATGTTTTAATGGATATAGATTTGTTTTATATATAAATGTATTTTGAATGTTACGTTTACATAAAACAAGATAAGTAAATTTTAATTATACATGATCAGTTAACTGTTAAAGTACCTTTGACAGTTTCACTGGAAAATGGCTAACATGTGAACAAATGGTAATTTAATGAACGTACCTGTTAATAGATAATTGCATTTCCTAAATGAGTTCAGTATTGAGAATACATATTAAAGCATGGTGTTGTAAAAATATATTTATAGAAGAATAACAGTTTATTTTCTTTATTAATCCGTAGGAATCAGTAAGTAGTATGACATGATTTGAATGACGCTTGAATTCCGCTCGAGCGGTGGCGCTACAACAGTTTTGTCTTTGAAGTACCTTTTATGTAAAATGATCATACATGTATTTATGTATTAAGACATAATATAATTAAGAAATTGCATTTTTTTTTTCAACCAGGTCGATTTGGTTCTCAGCAGTTGCTGTCTTCGTTTGTTTGGTTCCCGTCTTTTGTTTGAAGCATCGCTCATTGGAATGGCAGAATCGAATTGGCCAAGAAAGACTGACGTCATGGGAAGAGTTTAAACAAACACACAACAAATCTTACAAAAGCGACCATGAGGAAGAGAAAAGGTATGAAAATTCAAAATAGAACTAGATTAAAAAAATCATGGAAATTTGAATCTCGTAATTTATTTTTACAATAAGTTAAGCAATTGTTATTAGTTTTTAGTTGTACAAAATTCTAGCTTTGCGTCATGTAGACACATATACTACAAAATAAGCGTTATAAAAAGAGGATCGACGCGTGTAAAAAGATGTCAGAACCTCGACAAAGCGTAGTACATCTAATAACTTATTTATCAAAACAATTCTGACACTATTGTTATTGATGGGTCAATAAACGACTTTTCGTTGTTCTGATACTTGACCTTTGAAATCGGATCAGCGCGTTCCGTGGAAATTTCTTATTTGTGAGAACAAAAATGTTATTTATTCACCGATAAAGAACGATAAAGTTTTTGTGAAAGGTTACTTTTTATAATAATATGCACAATCATACGTTCACACTTGAAACGAAGTTATTTCATGATTGTTATATTAATCCTCTTTAGAGTGAATCAGGTAGAACAAGTACTGATTCGGAACATTGTTGTTAATTAAATGGCAGTCATGGAATGCGTCTACAAAGTTGATTTTGAAAATAAACTCGAATCATTTAAAATAAATCATTTGAATCGATAATCATCCCTATTGTTGTAATGGAGTATTTGATAGGCTATGATTAGAACCAGTTATATATTTTCGCGAAGGTTGCACTATTATGATGTTTGGTCAGAAACGGACCGATCAAAATTAAATGGGCTCAAGAAAGTTCCAGTATATCCCCACAAAGATCGGATATGAACCCAGCATATATTAACTTGTATAAGACAATCCAGTTTAATCCTTAATTCAGATATCTTAAAAAGACATTGAATACTTAAACACTGATACTTAATCATAGCATTAACACCATGTAGAAATACTACAAAATACTCGGTCGCACTTAAATTTGTATCCGCATTCATAGTTTATCATTTTGATTTTAGATTGATTAAATAAACCACATAGAAGGCTGAATGATGATTGTGACTGTGATCTTATTGTGGTTGTGGGTGTAATTTAAATATTGTTGTGGGCATATATAACAATAATTGTGTATGTGATCGTATTATGGGTGCGGGTATGTTTTCAGCATTATTGTGGTATTGATCTTAAAGTTATTGTAGGCAAGATGTGAAGTCTTATTTAGGGCATAGTTTATACTAACCCTTAACAAAAGTTCATTTACAATAACATTTAACAAATGATAGAAACACACCGCTGTTGTCTTTTTTCAACAACCACGCCTAACAAGTGACCGTTGTATAGTTTACATACCATTTGTACTTTTTTTAAACCATAGTTTTAGGAATTCATAATGTCTCCATCGGTCTCTATACAGTAGAGAGTTGATGAACAAGAGTATATAAAGTATAATATCCTATTTATAAGTAGTCAAATATGAAAGGATAAATCCATGACTTTATATGCCAATCGAAAACATAAGTCAGTTTGCTCCCCTAAATAATCACTAAAAACAGATAGGTATGTCTGTTTTTATAATGGACCCTTATGAATTACAAAGTGCACAATTACTACAATAGTTTAGACGTTTTATAAAAAATATACGGGAGTGCGTTTGTGTACATGTTTTTCAACCTTATTTTTTTATTAGCATGTGCAATTGCTACAGGCGTATCATGAGTATGGCAAAACAAATATTTATTAAGTAATGCCCTTTTACAATATCACAATAGAAAACAACACTTAACAATGAGGAATCCAAAAAGTTTGACTAATGTACAATTTATTATACCTTCGTCTTAATCTGTTAAGATAATAGAATAACCACTTAGGTCCCTCCTTCATGGGTGCATTTATTTTTGCAGATTTTCCATGTGGATGACAACGTTGAAGTTCATTGAACAACACAATGTTGAGGCCGACAAAGGTCGCAGGTCATTTTGGATGGCGCCTAACCACTTTGCTGACTTGGTAATATGACTGGTCTTGAACATTAAAGGTATTTTAAGAACCAGTCGGTGGGTGATACAATATTTATGTACATTTCAAAATCATCATGACACAGTTGCATAAACATTTAAGTCCTGTATTATATTAAAGTTAAATAACAATATTTTCGTTCTTTGCTCTGTGTCTATTCAAATTAACCAGAGAGTTTTTCATTTTAACCTATAAAGAAATATTAACCGATATTCATGAAGGTTGCTTTAACAAATGACTTAGAATAAAACCATCGGTTAAATATGTGTTAGGCTATTTCTAAGTAAGAAACCTTCCTGTATTATCCTGTTGCAGGTGATATGTGCATACATATATGTTGCAGATCTGCATACACATCTGTTTCAGATCTTCCAACAAACAAACTCAACACAACATTAACGACCATATAACTCAATTTGGTGTTACAACTTGATTTATTTTGATATGTCTAGCATTCGAAGTTGATAAATGTGTAGCGAACATTGGTATAACCGATAATTTGGATATTTTTAGTTTTAAAATATTTTGTGTTCAATTTTGTGTTCAATGAATTTGGGATTAAATTATTAGTTAAATTGGTTATTTCAAATCATCTACTTCTGATAAATGTTAAAGGACTAAATTAATAAGTTTAAATTCCGATGTTTAAGATACGCCGTGTTCCAGACAAAAGACGAGTTTGTAACCAATATGTTGCGTATCGAGCTTCCTGGTTACGCAGAAATTGTGCTAACGACGTCATCATCCTGAAACAATCTCAGTTTGTCGTTTTAAAAATACAGTAAAAGTCATGTTCCAGGCAGAACATGGATTTTCATCCACCATGCTCAGTCTGCGTATCGAGTCATTGGATGACGCGGCGCTAGGCAGACGCCATTTGCTTCAAAAGACAATAATGCGTTTGCTGTATTAAAATTATGTCATGCTCCAGATAGAAGAAGAATTTACACCTACTAGTACTTGGTTAGGGCTACGTATGGAGCTTTCAGATTTCTCAAACACTAAGCAAACGTTAGAAGGGTCTTCAGACGATCTGAGTTTTTGTTTTTTAAACGCATGTATTGTTGCAGAGAGGACGACAGTGTCCATCCGCCATGTTGGGACTGCTAATCAAGGATTTGGATAAGTCGACAATGAGATTACGTCATTGGTGTCATTAGACAGTCTCTCTTTATATTTGTGTTAAATATAGGTAATGTTTCAGACAGAGGATGAGTTTGCATCCACAATGTTGGGACTGCGTATGGAGCCATTGAATGACGCAGACGACACCGAGCAGACGTCATCGGCTTCATCAGATGCTCTCCTTTACCTGCCTCGTGAGGTGGATTGGAGGTCAAAAGGATATGTGACCCCTGTCAAAAACCAGGTTCTCGTCTAATGTAGTAATGTTAATAAATACAATTGTTTAGTTGTTTAGTTCTATGTGTACAAAAATGCGTTTTTCTATAACATGATTGCATTTATTGCATTGTTCCGTCAAATGTATATAGTATGTATCTACACGCAATTGCTTTTAACTTTCCGGAGAGCAATTTGGTTGGTGTATTTGTGTTCAGGAGTATTATTATAATTAAAGAATGTAAATAAGTTTAATGAATTAAGGAGATTTATATATGCGCTTAAATTTTTAACTCTATACGGGGAAATCCGGAATTAAATCAGTTAAGTACAAGGTCTGACTAATAAGGTTTCTTTAAAGATTATTGCAATTATTTATATTCGTACTTTTTGTATGACTTACCGGCATTTATATTTTTATTATTGCTCATGTGACTAATAGCGTATAATTAAATGTTGCAAAAAAAAGAAACATACATACTTGAAGCTTTTGATATTTTTCCCGCAGAAACACTGTGGTAGTTGCTACGCGTTTTCCGCCATGGGGTCACTTGAAGGTCAACACTTCCGGTCAACTGGTCGACTGGTGTCACTTTCCGAACAAAACATTGTGGATTGTTCTTCTAACAACAAATACCGTGAGAATGACTTTGGCTTTAATGAAATTGCACGCACTTCAGCCCACCTGAATACAGCGTGCTCATTTATACCTCGGCAGAGTTCTTTGAAACTAGTTCTTTTCCTATGAAACACATTGCTACCATTGGATTTAACAATTGTATAGCTGTTGTTTAACACTGTGAATAGTTTGCACAGTTGCTTATTTTATCTGGCTGAGTTGGAATATGATTCCGGTCCGTTTAAAATCATGACTGTTATTGAGTATGGCACTTGTCCTTCTATGGCTATAGTGAAATCTGTCGACGTCACATTTGTTGTCAAATTGCATGAAATTTTATCAGAAAAAAAACTAATGATCTCTCTGCTGAATTCAAAAAGGACTATTGAAAAAATATTGCTTTTCGTTTGGTGTGGCAGGTCAGCTTGTAATTTTAGCTACAGAGCAACCTTTTAACACAAGTTGATGTTGCTTATTTCAGAAGATGATAACAACTTTTAAGCGATATCAGTTCACGATTATTTACCAATTAAACTGATTAATCATAATAATGGCAACGCGTGTGTTAAACATAAAATCTAATTTATTATATTATTTACACGATATATCCAAAACATTTCACCCGTCCAAAACCACGGCAGTTTTTTAATACAATATACCCGGTACGTGTAGTAAGTGCACGATAAACATGTCTTGGTCCTAACAAAACATTGCAGACAACAACGGTTGCACCGGTGGCACGATGAACAAGGCGTTCAATTACGTTATAGACAATGACGGCGTAGACACTGAGGAGAGCTACCCATATGAAGCTGAGGTGAGAAAGTTTTGCTTACTAAATTATATGAGCCTCGTTCTGTGAAAAGGGGGTTAAATGCATGTGCGTTAAGTGTCGTCCCAGATCAGCCTGTGCAGTCCACACAGGCTAATCAGGGACGACACTTTCCGCTTTTATGATATTTTTCGTTTAAATAAAGTCTCTTCTTAGCAAAAATTCAGTTTAGGCGGCAAGTGTCGTCCCTGATTAGCATGTGCGAAGTAAAAGTAAAACAATTGGCCCGTATGCCGATTACCTTATTTCAGGTGTCCCAGTGCAGATACACGAAGGAAGGTCGTGGGGCCACTGTGAGTTCATACCATGTCATCACACGTGGTAGCGAGCTGGAACTGCAGGTGGGTCATGTTGTTGGGGCACTGTGAGTTCATACCAAGTCATCACACGTGGCAGTCAGCTGGAACTGCAGGTGGGTCATGTTGTTGGGCCACTGTTAGTTCATACCATGTCATCACACGTGGCAGTGAGCTGGAACTGCAGGTGGGTCATGTTGTTGGGCCACTGTTAGTTCATACCATGTCATCACACGTGGCAGTGAGCTGGAACTGCAGGTGGGTCATGTTGTTGGGCCACTGTGAGTTCATACCATGTCATCACACGTGGCAGTGAGCTGGAACTGCAGGTGGGTCATGTTGTTGGGNCCTTTGAAAAAAAACATCAGCGATAAAGGCGCGAACGAATTCGCTAAATGGGAGCCGATGTTCCAAGTGTGGATTAAAAGCTTTTATGGGTTACTCCTCAAAACTAAGACTATTGACCCCTATATCATCGTACACTGTCTAAGAATTGAGTATAGGCTTTATGCATCAAAATATGAAATGAGCAAGCAGTTATCGGGTGCGCATGTCGGGTTCTAGTTACATGTGATGACTTAAGGAATGAGTCTGCTGTACCGGTAGATGCAACATTAGACTGACTTGACGCATTCACCCAGCCACTATCCTGTAGCCAATCCGCAATCGTTCTCAAAGCAGCAAGCTCTATGTGAAGACCACCAAACATCACTACAAAAAATATCTCTCCGTATCTCTCAGGCCAAATCCATTGAATGTTTTTGGCTAGGGCATTAAGTGGCTGATCACATGCCATAACAGGTATTTGTCCTGGATTAAGAAAATTGACACAATCTTTAGATAGACCAGTATTGCTCTGTTTAAAGTCTCCCAGTTATTTACACAAGCATGTGCTGGAATGACAGACGTTGCGAAGGCAGTTGCTAAGGGCGTAGCGTGAATTACTGCAGAACATTTTAGTCTGGCAACCAGAATAGATATGTGTATGTGTTGAGTTGAAAAATGTGTTAGGATAGTCATTAAAGTAATATGTAAGCGTTTTTAATTTTAATGAAAAAAGATTACCTACTATTAATAAAAAATAATTAAACAATGCATTTTCTTTTTTTTTTTGCAATTTCGAAAATGTAATTTTCAAAATTGCCGCCATTTAAGATGGCGGTCGTATTTTTGCCAATTGAAGAAGTTTATTGATTGGGGATAGTATAAGAGATTTGTATACCAAATGTTATAGAAATAGATGGAAACATATATGTGTTATGATTTTTGGAAAAAAAAAAACATGAACAAATTATGGCCGCCATTTTAAAATGGCTGCCAAAATCCGCCATTTTGATTTTTTCAGATGGGTCCATATCCGAAATTAATTGTTATAACCTTTACTCCATGTCTGCAAAGTTTCATGCTTTTATCATTTTCTAAACAATTGTCACACAAATCGACTGGACTAATTTAACTCCTTCACTTTGGTGTGTTTTTTGTGCATGTCTGCTTGCGGATTCTTGGGCCATACATTTGTAATGTTGTTAAAATTCTTATGGTTGCACACCACTTATTTTATTTTGATTTTTTCAATGGTCAAAGTCTAACAATATTATAAATTTTAGAGTTTTATTGACTTAAAAAAATGGATAGTGCTTGTACACAACTGTGATTTTTTTGTTTGTGATTTAAATTCCAATTATTTTAAATGATATAAATTTTATTGGTTGTTGCTTGTGATTGTACGTCAGATCTTTTTTTATTCATATATAATTTAATTGTAGTGCTTTCTAACCTATTTACCACGGAAATACCCGTCAGGTGGCATAAATCAAATACCGCGAAAATACCGGGTTTGATTATAACTAAGATTTCCTTTTGAAGCAAAGTTATTGATACATACTCAGAACACATGAATATTTAACGGTTTGTAGCTATTCATTTGTAAACAAACAAATATATATATATTCACACACCTTTCTCCCTATATATATATATGGGCCGCGACGCGACAAAACCTGCCTTAATGACATTGATGACGCTGTTGGGAAAACCCGCTTTAACCGACGTCATTGTTTTACACGGGAAGTAGTTTAGTGTTTTGTGTAAACATAGCTATTTGCGGAATTGTTGTGATTTCGGCATACTATGATGGATGAAGAAATGGAGGTAAGTATTTGGTTGTTCATGATTGTAGTGTTATGAACGTTTCTGTTTGAAATATGTTTATTTCTATTGCTTTAATAGCTTTAATAACATGAGCCGTCTAAAGTGAAAGTAAAACAAAATGTTGCAGTTTTGCTCAAAAGCGCTTAGAAATCTAGTAAACTTTGCTCTATCCAAATCGAAAGCCATGATAGTTATGAAATGCGTTATAAAACTTTATTCTTTCTGAACATTTGTAGTTTGCAATCCTGTATTTATGACAGATAGTTAAATAAATACTAACACTGCTTAAACGAGCAGTGAATAGTGGTGTACGTTGTTTATCATTAGAGTTTTGACAAAATGGTCGTTTCTTTATTGTCATTTAATAATTATTATTTATATATGACCCTTTTTTCGTATTGTACTATCAGCTGGGCCTGTGTTGTAATGGATGCATTGAAGCGCTATGAAACTGATTGTCAGTGGTTCGATTCCCGTCACCGGAACGTTTTTATTAACTGGTATTATTTGTCATTTGCAGATAGTTACATGCAAATTATTTATTATTTAACCAATATTGAATATAAATGCGATTTAATAAAAATTTAAGCGTTTCAATATCACCTATAAGCAAAGTGCAATATGTTAAAATGATTATTTTTAAATGATTTTTTAAGTGACTGAATACCGTGCGATGTCCATTTAAAGTTTATAGCTATTATGTACGCAGTATAACTAAAACTGTAATTTACATCTAGATTAACAGTTGTGACTACAATTTTTAATATTTAAATGACATACATGTATTTGTTGGGAATAATAAGTTCGTTATGATATCGCTCATTCGCTATTAATTTAATTCAAGACTATAGTTATATTCTATGCATACAGTATAGTGAAAGATGGTAAAATTATTATTAAATTTACTGACATGCATATTTGGAAAAAATATTGAAACAAGGCGGGAAAATACTTTGCTCACCGAAAAATAGCCGAGTCATTATCGATCGATTTAGACTCCGCTAATAAGTTTCTTGTATTCAACGGATTNAAGAGGGAATTCCCATACAGACATCGCACATGAAGAGTTTTTGATTTGATTGCGAGGGATAGTGCAAAATACAAGAGAAACATCTTCCATCTCCTTACTATTTCTTTACTGAAACTTATCCAAATCTAGAAATAATTCCCTCGCTTTGACACGTGTTATTACAGACTTCTAAAGGGTGAATGTACCGCTACGAAAACATGTTACATGTTACATTTAACATACCACTTGTTTTCAGAAAGCTGTAGCTGTTGTAGGGCCAGTTTCCATCGGAATAGACGTGCACGACATGGATTTCCGGTACTATAGACACGGGGTGTATCAGAGTGGCGCCTGCAGCTCCACTAAACTGAACCACGGGGTCCTGGTGGTCGGGTATGGCACGGACAATGGCGAAGATTTCTGGATTGTGAAGAACAGGTGATTATGTCCCTACTCATATTTTGGTTTAAACATATTTGTTTCAAACAATCATATATATATAAATAATTTACCAAGTAAAAAATGGTAACACTCGTGAATTATTTTGAAGATGTATATCCTGTTATCTGAATTTGACGGCAATAACAATTATTCAGCGTTATTATAAATATAAACTCTTAAGCATGAAGATAAACATTTCAAACAAAAGTTAGGCATAATGAGCGAAAAACTTTACACACGGTCATACAATAATCACTATTAAAATATTTACAGTCTAATGTGTAGCTTTGTGTTCATGTTTGCTACACTACTAACATTGCAATGACTTAAAAAGGTATTCATTTTTGTAACCCATATTTCACTTTCTGTTACCGTAGTTGAATTTCTAGCTAACAGTCTTTTACTAGGACAACGCTTTGAATTTCAGTTGGAGTAGTGCATGGGGAGACGACGGCTACCTCAAAATGGCGCGAAACAAGGGCAACATGTGCGGAGTAGCAAGCATGGCTAGCTATCCAATAGTGTAGTGTGACCACAGAGCACAACACACCACCCACCCCTTCTTAAAAAAAATAATAATCGAAATGTTTGAGGATGCTTGTCTTGACTTATGACTTTTGAAAAACCCAATCTTAGTTTTAAGAATACAGAACAGACTACAAATAAAGAATAAAACTCGTTCGTTTAGAAATATGTTTGGTTATAAGTATTCCCAAATAATCGTATTTAATATTACATTACAATTGTCATTCGATGGGAATATAATTAATAATTGTGTATGGTAAATTAAGATAGAATAAAATATAGTTCATAAAACACAAGACCAGTGTTTGTTCTTAGTCGTATGTTTGTTTTTATGTTGCTGTGTGTTTTCAAACATAAAGGCGTTCTTAATCATTCATGTTAAACAAATTGTACGTGATATATTTACAATTCCTTAATCAATAAATGTCATTAAGAAAACAAAGCAAATAAAAACTTACTAAAAGTAATAGATTAGGTCTATGTAAGTTCGAGCTTTTATAAAGGCACTCTTTTGCAGAGGTTTCAAATAAAAACAAATTCAAACTTCAGATGCACCGGCGGAACAGAAACCTTGTTACAGCATGTGGTACTGTATTTATGGCAATGAAGCAATATCCAAACAGTGTAACGGTCAACACATTACCTTAACATAACACGCATATACACAACAAACATAAACGAATGAACGAAGGTCACCGCCTTCAAACGGTCATTGCAAAGCAGTTGGGGATTCAATCGGTTCAAACCTTACACATGGCCCAGTGTTATTCATACACTTTTAGTGATTATATACGATATTTGTCAATTTATTTCAAAACATAAAAATTGACGAATCAAACGTAATATTTAAAGTAAATGGAGGTGACAACAGAACATCAACGAAATGATTATTCATATTTAAGTTAATACTTTCCTTCTTCACACGTCAATTGCAAATTTATTCGGGTACAACACATACATTTGAAATTTGGGAAATCCTCACTCTGTGCAGATTTGTTTATACGACACATAGGCGCATATGTTTTTTTAACGAATTCGTGTAAACCTGTCGGTATCGGCGTAAACTTGGTCGTGAGAAATTTTAAGTAAATATTATTTGAGTTTCAACGTTTCAAAGTTTATTGGCAATCCGGCATTGTGCATTTGGCCATGTACGTTTATACAAAAGAAATATAGCCGAGACAGGTTATCAAACAATATAACGTTTTTTTAAAGATACTCAAATATGCCAATCAAGAAACGATTGCATAATACAAATAATATGTAAGAGCATTTACTGGTACTACATTTGTGTGTGTAAATATGCAATTATACAGCAGCTAGACAATTTACATTCTCACATATAAGTTTGACAGCTTGTACCAAATATTTAATATTTAAAAATGGTTTTGAGCTTAAGAACATTGGTAGCATTTAAAGATAATTTATTCTTCCATTCGTCCATGTGTTGGGTTCAGATTTAGAAAATAAAATGTTGACATCAAAATCTTATATTACGTTTCTTGTGTAAATTATAATAATTATCTCCCGCCGTGCGTGCTTGTGTGCGCTACTGCTATTGTGGGTAATTCCTCCATCATTGACTTTTTGTCAAACTGTTACTTTTAATTATCTCCAGCAGTAAATACTGTTAAATTTTCTTCATTTCGTTATCTTTGACAGTAATTTCCCTTTGTTTTAGATTACATATAGACACACCTGTGTTCGTAACTCCTCCTACATTGAGTATGTGATTTTCGTAAAACATTTACAGAATAACAATCCCTACGCTCCTATAGCGCAAATTGTGAAGGTTTTGCGATTCTGCTATTTCAGAAGAAATTATTGCGTGTAGTTTCAACTTACAAATACAATCTCTTGTGAGCAACTCCTCCTACATTTTGCCAGTACCTTTCGTAAAACATGAATATAATTATTATCTCAACATTTTAAAGCGCATTGTGGCAAATTGTTAAATGATTTATCTACGTTTGTTTAAAACTGCATACAAAAAAGCTTCTGTACGCAATCGCAAATGCCAACTGTACCTTTTCGAAAACAATGCACCTTAGCGGGACATACACTGTCTGTGAAAGCTTCTTGTTAACATAATAGCCTAAAACACCGTAATTCTTTAGTTGTGAAGTCGGTTTGCTATCATTACACCACAAATACCTAATTATGAATGACGACAGGCACTAGATTACGTTAGTTTAGTTTCAGTTTAGCAAAGTTCGCTGTTATGGATCATTACAACTCCGTCCAGTATATTGCGTTATCCGAGCTCTTATAGCCCTGGTTGTGGTAGCGCGATGCCTTTCTATCGCATTCTCTATCTCCCGTGATTCTTTTCATGACCAAATATTACTTTGTTTTACGAAGACCACGCATCTTTTTCTAACTACCTCGCTTGTACATCTCCTCTACTACATCTGCTATTTTCTTTTGCTCTCAAATCTGCTTCATCTTTCGTGTTCTCTCTCTCTCCCTCTTTTCCTTAGCCTTTTTGCTCACAACTCTTTCTTCTCATACTCCTCTTCTCTCATGTTAACAAGGCCGCTGTATTTAGTAGTATTTTATTGAGTGTACCGGGTTTCTCCGATATGGCATTACCCTCTGTAAACTGTACTCCAGTTTAACGAATCTTTTGAAGGACTAAGTGGATTATGGTGAAACGGGGCATTGAGCCTGTGATCCATTACTTATGGTCCCTTCGTATGTGTAACCTTTAGACCACGGATCCGTTGCTACGCCACTGTTAACAACATTAGCAATCACGTATTTAAGTAACCTCGAAACATAATTATCTCAGTTCAACAATGACGAACAACGGGTAGGCCGTATGATAATAACTGGTGTAGTATAGGCAATGTGGGATAAGTAAGATACATACTAAATGGTGTCTAACTGGTGAAACTCAGTTCAATTTTCTATGTCATCTTAAATAATCTGATATAACTCGTATACATACTATAATTAACATGTTGAATTGTGTGTTGAGAATGCAAGAAAATCTGTATGACCCATTGCAATATATGCACGTTTTTTAAGGGGTAGGCCAGCATGGTTGATTGCCTACGGTTTATCGGGACTTGTTCTTGAACTAATCACATTGAACTTGGATCTAGGGCCCAAATAAATGCCTGCGACAATTATTAATTGAGCGATCACATTGAATTTTAGCAGATATTCAACATTTTTAGTCGACCAGCCTAGATAAGCAGCCGTAGTATTTTGAGCCATAAACAAGACCAAACGGGGCGTCTATGCACTCCACTTCATATGAAGTATATTCCATTCAACTTATATCCTTTTTTTGTATTAACCATGTACTTGTTTGCACTGTGAATACTATCCGTGAAGTCTGATGCAATATATGTGCGCAGTATAATACCTGTATATCCGTAATCCAAATACTAAGTAGTTTTTATTGGCCGTTAGACATTTACAAATATAATATATTTCTTAATAAATACTTTGATTTCTCTTGCGAATTTACATTAATTGAAAGAATTCAACAGATTTCTCTTTTCGTTTAAGAAAAAAGGGAACCAGTCGTTTTTTGTTTCGTTGACCGTCTTGACCACATCCGTTTAACTTTCTGACGATTTGACCGGTTTGACCTACAACTTGTCATAATATCCAACATGGCAGCCTCCATGATTCAGAGAAATATTCCTGTGTTTAAACAGAACATGTCGGCTGCTTTCGGCAATAGCAGCCTCGTAGTCAAGACCGTCGCAGTCCTAGTGTTTTTCGGTTATTTCCTTTCGTTTATTCCTAAGGGAACGCCATACATATGCGTCACACCAGGCTATGTGCTGCCACCTAACTTCTGGGTTTGGACCTACCTGACACATAGTTTCGTCGAATTCCACATCTGGGACGTCTTAGCTGACGTCTTGGTGGTTATCTTGTGTGGAAAACTTCTTGAACCACTCTGGGGCGCCATGGATATGTTGCTCTTCTTTGTTATCACAAATCTTTTAGTTGCCATAACAACATCTTTTACGTACCTGTTTATTTACTTTGCCACGAAAAACGAAGATTATCTATTTGAGACCTACATCCACGGACTTGCTGGCTACATTGCTGGATTTTCAGTCGCAGTTAAGCAGGTCATGCCAGATCACGTGCTGGTCACTTCGCCTTTCGGTAAACTGAGAAATACTCACATTCCATTGATACTCGTTTCTGTCGTGATTACCTTGCGACTGCTCGGGGCATTGGATGGACCATATCCCATCATGTTCACATGGGGAGTGCTTATCAGCTGGATTTACCTTCGATTTTACCAGAAACATTCCAATGGGAACAGAGGAGATATGGCGGATAATTTCAGCTTTGCAAGGTACAGTGTTTTTTGGGGTCAAATTAAGGGCCCCATTCCCAGTCTCAAAAAGTAAACACTAAAAAAAAGTAACATAGCAGATGTATACCATCTTTAGGGTTATTTTGGTAGATGGAAACCCTCTGATAGAAGTACTCAAATGATAATTTTGGTTTTATTGACTGCCCAAAATTCTTAGTTGAAGGTTTAAAAAAAACTCTCTTTTCATCCATACATTCCCAGTCAGTTCATCTTCCTATCCAGCTTAATTAATGAGTTGAACTTAAGCAAATATAATGTTAAAACCATTTTATTCTGGATTGGATTGTACATGCAAGCCAAAAAAAACACTAATAAATTATCCAATTTGAGTCAACTATGCATATCCCTAGCAACATTCCCAAAATGGTGAGAAAACATTAAAGGTATGATATACATCGTAGAATGAAGGCATGTACATGTACTTGTTGAAATCAAATATAATTATAGGACTGTCATTAAGATGATAGGAGGGTCCAGTTTTCATGCTAAAGCCCGATAGATGGGGGCTGGTGAAATGTAATTAGGGCTACTGCTGTTTGATTTTTATCTGTTTATATGAAAGCATAATGATTTGGGCAGCAGTTAACAAATATTACCAAGAAGACTTGGATGGTCAATTTCAGGGTTTTTTTACCTTATATAACAGATGCCGAATATCGATGTCTTCCCCCACCAAACTAGGCTGGTTTTTTCCCCTTTCCAGACCAAAAATTCCCCTCTTAAAAAAAAAATAAAATAATAGAAAGATGTGTCTCATGATTATTATATCTCAATTCTATTTCAATTTAATCTTGTCAAACAAACTAAATTATGAAAAAAGCAATGAATATAGTACAAACATGTACAAATGTAATAATGAGAGATTAAGTGAAAAAATCCCCCAAAAATTCAGCGCACAATTTTTCCCCGAAAGTTGAAAATCGCGCGTAAAATTACCCCCACATAAGGGCTAATGGCCCCATCCCCCACAACCCCAAAAAAACCCTGGTCATTAAAACATTTTGGACAGTAATTGATATTTTTAGAATGCTCATTTTTTAACTTAGATTCAGGTTAATAAAAGAGCATAATGATTTTAGTCTTGACAATAATTTTATAACATTGTCTGATTTTGTTTTGTTAAAAAAAAGCATTAGATGATTATCATGTGACTGTGTTCTAGTTCTGGGCTACTAAACGGTTTGGCCTGGCTACAAAAGTACTGGAGATATTTGCTTGTTTGGGCAATCTTCCATAAAATGTTAGTTTATATCCCTGAACATGTGTATCTTCAATATTAACCTGTCAATAATACCCGCAAGGGGAAATAGACAGTATAGATAGATAGAAATACATTTAAATAATGGGGCATTTTACTTTGGTCACCATGATCTTTGATCAGTGTTGAATATATAGACTTACAGTCTTACAGTTTGGTAAGCTTTCAAGTGATGTGAATGTGTTCTCAACATTAGTCAGACATAGCTGTATGTCTTACATGTTTTGCATGCTCTGAATATGAATATTTAGTTCTTTCTTTTCCAGTTTCTTTCCCAGCAAATTTCAGCCAGTGGTGAACATATTGGCAAATACAGTGTTTGCATTCTTTGTAAAGGTAAGTTGTATTTTCCTTGCAGCATTTTTCCTCACTACTTTGGGAATTGCAATGGTAACAATCGAATCGTGAAAATAAGCATTGTTTCAACAAAACTATGAATTTACTCACTTTTTCCAAAAACATCAATAAATAGTCTCTACTCTCTTAGATTTAAGATTGGAGGTAAAATGAATTGTAAATACAATGTTTAGACTCGTACATAAAGTATTTGATACACTAAATCTTTCTGGGATCCTACTCTCAATCTCTGACTACTTTCCCAGATTAAAAAAAAAATATTTAGAAAAAAGTGGAGACAATTTGTTAGGGAAGATACCTTTTATTCAACTGCAAAACAAATCTTTATGCTGAACTCAGTGTTGAAATTATCTATGGTCACATCCCAACTTTGATTGTCAGTCAAAAAAGATGCTATAAACTATTTCATGATACTCTGAACACATGTTATAATTATACTTATTTATTATTGGAGAAAATCTGCAAAAAACCTACATGTAAGTGTTGCCGCTTGAAAACTTTTTTTTTTTAACAATTGTGAATTCAAATACAATATATTACCATACACCAAAATCAGTAGATGTCATCTAAATATTTGTTCACAGGTGAAAATCTGCAAGAAGCCACAGCGCCGGTATGACGTGAGTTCCCCAACCACCATTACCATCACATTGCCTGGAACTGACCCACAAGACGCAGAGAGAAGAAAGTAAGTGTTGGTTCATCATTCTCAAATGCGCTCAAACTATTTTCCCCCCAGGGCTGGATAATAAGGTACTTGCACAGCCAAACTTTTGGAAATAGCTTTACAAATTAAAAACGGCAAATTGGTTTTTCAATTTTTAGCTCACCTGAGCACAACTTGCTCATTGTGATCGCCTTTTGTCCATCGTCCGTCGTCATTATTTACCTTGTTAACACTCTTGAGGCCACATTTATTGTCCAATCTTTATGAAACTTAGTCAGAACATGTGTCCCAATAATATCTTGGACGAGTTCGAAAATAGTTCCAGTTGGTTGAAAAACATGGCTGCCAGGGTGTGTGGCAGTTTTCCTTATATGGCTATTGTGAAACCTTGTTAACACTATAGAAGTCAAATTTTTTATCCAATCTTCATGAAACTTGGTCAGAACATGTGTCCCATTAATGTCTTGGACGAGTTTGAAAATGGTTCCGGTTGGATGAACAACATGGCCGCCAGGGGGCGGGGAAGTTTTCCTTATATCATATGGCTATATTAAAACATTGTTAACACTCTAAAAGTCACATTTATTTTCCAATCTTCATGAAACTCAGTCAGAACATTTGTTCTAATGATATCTTGGATGAGTTCGAAAATGGTTCTGGTCTGTTGAAAAACATGGCCGCCAGGGGGCGGGGCAGTCTTTCTTAAATGGCTATAGTAAAACCTTGTTAACAATCTAGAAGTCGTATTTATCATCCAATCTTTATGAAACTTGATCAGGACATTTGTTCTTACAAAAGCTCGGCTGAGTTTGAAATTTGAAAATGGTTATGGTTTGTTGAAAAACATGGCCACCATGGCAGGGGGCAGGGCAGTTTTCCTTATATGGCTATAGTAAAAACTTGTTGACGCTATATTAGCCACATTAATTGGCCAATCTTCATGAAACTTGGTCAGAACATTTGTCCCAATGAAATCTTGGCAGATATTGAAACTGGGTTATATGAGCTAAAAAACTATGTCACTAGGTCAAATATAAAAAAACATGTTAAAAGTCATTTTTTTGGTCCAATCTTCATGAATCAGCTTGCATTTTGTTCAGAATAGTCTAGTTCCTTTGGCTCTCAAGTGAGCGCCTTAGGGCCCATGGCCCTCTTGTTTAAAATATTTTACAAATTTATACAGTAACCTACTGTTTAAATATGCAACAATTAATAAAAAGGGTAAGAAACTGCAGTTCCCCCACATAGTGCATACCACCCTCCTCCGTAAGTGACAATCTACATGTAGTTTACTGTCCCTTGGGAAGCACTGTATGCACAGGCTAATTAGAGGAAACAGCTGAAGTATGCAGACCTTATTCAAGAATGCTGTTGAGCTTCCTGTGTGTGCACAACTTGGCCAGTTGAGATGGAAGTGTGGGGTTTCCCACCATAAATGAGTACTGGCCAACACTGCTGTTCAACTACTTTTAGCTTTTCCTTGCTTTGAAGGAGTAAAATAAGCAGTGATGAGCGGCACTCAGCTGATGTTAGTGGGCTGCAGTTCATCTGTATTTTGAATCTAATTAAAAAAACACATGATAAGCAACTATAATGCTACAGTTTGACAAACAACATACATGTAGTTTGAAAAACATTAAATATGTAGATCATTTAAAGTTTAAAAAAGCAGCTCTATGAAGTTTTTCATGTTCACAATTGATCCAAGCTTTTACTTAACGGTGATTATTTAAATAGACTTTAACCTTGGCTTATATGGAATATAATAAAGGAAATGTTGCACCCAAATTGAAATTTGTGTAGCCAAATTTGCTGATTTGTAGCCATTCGCTAATTTGGCATACCTGGTAAGTTAGAGAATGTTTTAAATCGCAAATAATCCAATCAAACATTTTATTTCATGATTAATAAATATATACACAATAACTATGTCATCATTTCACTTTTTTTAGAAATCTGGCCCTCAAAGCACTGAATGAGAGACTCAGTAAAACTGCAGAGTCATCCAACACCAGCTGGCCAAGCCTGGATGACGAAGAAGTTACCTCCCCTGTGGAATCTTCTCCAAAGGGAGACAATTCAGCTAAAACCACAAAGCAAGAAGTCCCAAAAACTGAAACATAAAAAGAAAGGATGGAAATAAAGGACAACAAAAATCATAAATTTGTAAAATAATATATGTATTCACAACAATTCTCATTTCTGTGAAATATTTGTGCTTTAGTTGTGTGGGGTCTACAACTCTACATAGGAAGTGATGTTTTTGTATGTTTGTGTGTGTGTGTTTGAACAACATTGATTTGATGTTTTAAGAGTCTTACTGCGTTATAAATTAGGCATTTAATTGCCAAAAGGATATTAAATAACAATCTTTAAAATGTTCCTTATGTGTTGTATCATTCATATTTAACATGTTTATATCCTGCACTCTCTGTGAATGGTGTGTATTGAAAGAAACATTGGATTCTTGTGAATGTTTTAGTGTTTAATGCAAACATGTTATGTTGCTGCTTATTATGACTTCTTTCAAGGTTATTTATCTATAAACCAGTATTTCTGCCTGTTCATTTGATTGTCTGAGAATATAACGTTTGATTGCGCTATTTT
>VMBQ01002217.1:84033-103668 GCA_007657795.1 Dreissena rostriformis
ATATATATATATATATATATATATATATATATATATATATATGTGGAGCATATAGTTGCCAGTTTGTCCTTCCGTCACACTTCCGTCACACATTTTTATTAGTTTCTCATAGAGCCTTCAATATTTTACCGATCTCTTACATAATTGGCATGTAGGTACCTTGCATGGACCTCTACCTTTTGATGAGGTTTGATGTCACTAGGGTCAAGGTCACCTAGGCTAATAATAGATTTTATCAAGGTCACTTTTCCCCCCCCCCACACAATTAACCCATATATCGACAAAGCATCATCGGGGAGCATCCATCAGTTTTACTGATATCCTTGTTGTGTAAGATTCCATATTTAACACGCTTGAGATGTTTGGTTCTGAAGATTTGAAGACTCCATTAAATCTGCAAGACTCACTGTCCCGTGAAGTTGGAATCTTGTCAGACATGAAATTTTGGTCAATTGGTAAAACATTCCTGCTTGTTATCCCCACAGTTTTCAAATTTCTTGTCAAACATTGTGTCTTCTCAGACTGTGACAAAATGTTCGCCAGATGTTGTAATTTTTGTCGAATTTGTCTGACTGTCTGCCAGTATGACAGATTCCACAGTGACAAGATACGTATTCATAAAACTTGATAGTGAGTAATTGTCCCCGATATTAGATAATCAAGTAGGGATATTCTATGAGGGGCGTTGAACAAATACATTAAGTAAGCATTTTACCCAATTAACTCGATGGTAGTACCTGAAAGGTGGTAAATTGTATTAAAGCCCCACCCCCCCATTGTTCATGCCAAAAATATGTATTTTTCCCAAACTGGAATAAAATATTTACCCTCTTGGAAGTGAAAAAGTACTGTTATTTGCAAGTCTTGAAAGAAAAAGTTTTGTTCTGTATAGACACATGAACAAGTTGTTTCTGTACATACATGAACAGTGTTGAAAAGTTGTCAAAAAAATGTATATTGGTTGAGTACATTAATGAAATGCATAACATATTTACCTTAAATGTTAACCGTGGCTCACAATGTGTGGGTTGATTCAAGAATGTGATGGAGAATTGATAAAGATTGTGGCTTTTGTGTTGAGGTTATCTCAAAGAATTTACATATATCTATAATAAAGTGTGAATTGTGGCCTTGAAACATTACATGATATTTGACTTTAACCATGTGATTGCAGAATTTATGTAGACACTTGTAAATTGTGTGAGAAAGAATAAAGATATTAGATGAGTTTAACTCTTTCAGTGCTGGAACCGAATTTTGAAGGCCTTTGCAAACAGTTTGGATCCAGATGAGATGCCACAGAACGTGGCGTCTCATCAGGATCCAAACTGTTTGCTATTCTGATAGTATTCTTTGAAAACAAATCGAAGAAAATGCTAATTTTAGAAATTCAGCAGACGACATTTTAGCAGACGACAAATTTCCCAGCATGCAAAGGGTTAATACTGGCTTGCTTCATCAAAATTCAAATAATTTCATCATGGTTCATAATATTTTGATTTTGTTGTAAATAGAGGTGGGCTTGCTAGATGTTTTTCTTCTTTCATTTTATCATTTACTATATTTCGTTAACTTGAAGCAAATTTGATGTCACACATTCTACCTTTTATGTGCAGACATTTAATGCAAGCTTCTCTCATAATTAAATCTTCAAAGACAATTAAGTATATTTATGTTGGCAATTTTAGATGCCATTGAAAGAAAATTAATAAATTTCTTTAAGATAAAGCATACCTGGAGAGGAAAATTAAAGTAATTATTGAGGAAAAATATATATTTTTTGAGCAGGGGACTGGGGCAAAAGTTTAACCCTTAATAAGCCCCTAAAAAATCACTGAATACATGTATTAATCACATTGACAAACTGTTACGGAATGTTGTCTCTTATCGAAAATTGCTCAAAAAATTAATTTAATAAAAACATCTTTGAGACTGATTCTATCACTTGTGCTTTTGTTTCCAGCAGGTTATACCAATTTTTTATAAAAGGTCTTACATATGGGTATCATTTTAGGTGTTCCTTTGGGACAATTTCCAGCGTATTTGGGGGTTATAATCTTCAAATTGGTACATTTTGGGGAAATGTGAACCTGACGGTACCTCTTTGGGGGTATCAAGTTTATATAGAAGAAAAACACTGATTTACGTCTGTTTATTCTTGCATAATTTAATCTTGTATATGCTGTTTCATAGAGAAACTCTTGTTTTCTTATGCTGTGTAAATATTGGAACTTCAAAATTGTGTGTGTTTTATTATAACTTGGATCGGGAATTTATTATTCTTGATATGATAGTAGTAATAAAATAACTGATTTTTGGTGGGTCACTGCTTGGCATTTTATGATATGTGGCGTGTTCTGAGAAAACTGGGCCAAATGCTGTGCGTAAAGTGTCATCCCAGATTAGCCTGTGCAGTCCGCACAGGCTAATCCGGGTCAACACTTTCCGCCTAAACTGGATTTTCGCTAAAAAGAGACATCATTTAAACGAAAAATTCCATAAAAGCGGAAATTGTCGTCCCGGATTAGCCTGTGCGGACTGCACAGGCTAATCTGGGATGACAATTTACGCACAAGCATTTTGCCCAGTTTTCTCAGAACAAGACACATATTTTATATGGTAAGTGAAGATGTTCAATTTCAATCCAGAAAGAATTTGCCTGAATTAATTGTTTTATTCTCTCAATTGTAAACGAGCATAAAGTAGAAACATAATGTTATATCGGTAAACAAATTTTGGTAGTTACATTCTTAATCTGTGTGTATTTAATGATGATTCGACTCTTATAGTAAATTCTTAACTGTACTACATGTACATCATTTAATTAACAGTGATGTCCCAATAATTATTATTGTAAAATAATTTATTAAATCCTTATTAAGTTTGAAAACTTGTTAAACTTTATGTCTTCGAATGCTCATTTATGTTAAATGTAATAATATACCTGTTAGTGATTGTATTTGTGTATTTATTTTAATAATTGTTTTCTATTAACATTTTGTAGAACCGTTTCAAGTTGTAACCTTGTATTGTTTTCATGGATGTTCATGTTTTCATTATTGGTTCAAGAAACATGTATTTAAATTAATTAAAATACAAAAAAAATAATCAAAGCATTTGTGGTATACCAGTACTTGTAAAGTTGTAATATATGAGCCTTGCTCTCTGAAAAGGGGGTTTAATTCATGTGCATAAAGTGTTGTCCCAGATTAGCCTGTGCGGACAACACTTTCCGCTTTTATGATATTTTTCGTTGAAAGAAAGTCTCTTCTTAGCAAAAATCCAGGTTAAGCAGAAAGTGTCGTCCATCATTAGCCTGTGCTGACTGCACAGGCTAATCGGGATGACACTTTATGCACATGTATTAAACCCCCTTTAATTGCAGGGACCTGTCTGCAGACTGAGCATTCCAAACTGTTCAAATTGCCAAAATGGAGCTGCAACAATTTAGCCATGGCTTGATTCCATTGCAATTTAATCAATTAGAAATGTTTCATAAAGTTTTCAGCATTAGTCACTTATATAAACTACGGTATAATGGGAACTTCTCCCTTCAGGGCCATCTCCCGCATGAGACTGTTTATGGGTTACAGGGGGATAGTGCCAGATACAGAAAGGTCTATGTTTCATAGACAATCCTGGGTGGTGTGGTGCCTTATGGGCAGCAACTAGTACACTGCAACTATGCTTAATGGTCCATGCTAAAGAGGTTTAAATTAATGGGTAAGGTGCAACAGTGAATAAATCCTTTGATTGTTGGATATTAAAGCCAGTGCATTACCACAAGACTATGGATTCACTACAGATGTTAAAGGACCAGTTTATTTGTTCTATACCGGTATTTGACCCGTCCCCCTTAAAATTGATAAAACTATACTTCTATGTGATCTTTCACCTGCTGTGAACATCCAACCGGTGCAGTGGACCCTAATCATGACATAATTAAGGTTGAAACAGTGCAATCAAGCATTGTCTAGACAACTGAGAGCAGAAAAGATGGAAGAAAAGGCAAGAAGATTGAACCTCAGGGTTGCCTAGGTGAGAAGCGCGTGTACCAACCACTGACTTTAAGCTGTTATTATTTTACCCCTCACCACCCACCCCTGTTTATGTGTGTATTTCGAAGTTAATGAGGTCCTTATGCCCCTGAGGCTGCATTATGTGAGGACCCAGAGTCTGTCCTAACTAATTAACTCACTAGATTAACCAAACTCACTTACTTATGGGAACTGAGATTGAACCCAGGTTGCCTAGGTGAAAAGCATGTGTATCAATCACTGTTCTCCCCCTCCCTCCAATCCTGTGTGATATATCCATGCTTTCATCCATGTATGCAGCGAGCATTATTCAGCCTTCAGATAATATTGTTAAAAACCTCAACAACTTAGTCTGAAATGTGATAGATGTCAACTGAATTATCTGTTGTTACACAGGCCAGGCCGATAACTCCTAGTATTATTTTATGTAAGGTTTATTGTGACCATACTAAATAAGTTTTTTAATTACAAAATACACCAATTATTTCTTATTATTTGGGCAGGTTGAAAATTAAGGCTGTATAATAAGTTCTAAAATACAAATAATTCCTCTCGGTGCTTTGTTTTCCCTACATTTTATTTAACGGATTTCCCCTGCGGAAGCCTCTTTACATCGACCAATCAAACGCGTTGTTACAAAGAGCAATTTCGTGACCCGATTTCCCTGCATCACAGGTGGGTTTTTCTCGTGTTTATTTTTGTCAATTTTACCTTTTGTTTATAAACAAATCCACCTGATAAGCGGCGTGTTCATTGACTTATACGTTTATCTATTTGCTAGTTGAGTTCTACGAAGTTTTAATGGCGTAACTGAATCCGAATTGTTGACTGAAATGAAAGCCTCTTTGTCCGTACGTGCTCGCAAACAGCCGATCGATGTCTGTCCGTCTGTGGTGTTGAAAACGAAAATAACGCTTATTTAAGAAGTATTGTCAATTGAATTTTGATAATTTATGTTAATATTAGGTTGGTTGTTTATTTGAGTAACTGACAATGAATGGTTTGCGACTTTCATTCTAGAAACCTGCTTGTCCGTTCTCTGTTATGTCCGGGTAAATTTATGCAAGAGGCCCAACATGGGGAAATTGAAAATTCATTATAAACAAGCTAAAAATGATTTTGTGTATGTCCCCTTTTTAAAAAAGGGTATTGTTTTTTGGTCTGTCTGTCTGTCATTCTGTCTGTCCAAAACTTTAACCTTGGTTAAAGTTTGGTCATAAATTTTGCAATATTGAAGATAGCAACTTGATATTTGGCATGCATGTGTATCTCATGGAGCTTCACATTTTGAGTAGTAGTTTTAATCCATATTTGAGAGAATTAAAGCTACATGTAAATCTGCTACCAGTAGGATTATCAATTCCTTCATAATTACAAGTGCATGCTACAAAATTGAGATTACTTTGAATTGACTTACACATGTGTAAACAACAAACACATATAATAATATAATACAATAAATTTATGTACATTAAAAACTTAAATAAATTTCATATATTCATTAGACATTGATTTGTTTCAATCATTGACAATGACTTACTAGTAGTTCTTTATATACAGTATAACTATAGTTATAAATTATATATAAGATGTTGTTGCATTAAGCCCGCTGACTGATATTGTACTTGTAAATGATCTTTTTTCTCAATGCATTTTTGTGGTTCAAATATAGACAATCAATTGTGTGTATTATATTAAGCCTGAACTAAAAATAATGTATTTGTCCTTTCAGACAATGATCAAATTTGACAGTTATCAGGATATCTGATGCTAAAGGAACCATGTGTATTGAAAGATCATAGGTCTGTATTATTTAATTACATGCCTATATATATAAAGTAAAAATATGCGTTAAAGGTTTTTGTCTTGTATGTTTGCGGTAAGGTCAATATAGCTGCCACCAGAGTTGAATGTATGTGCATGTATTCAAATACAATAGATCGTCCAGACTTTAACTTCATCCTTTTTCAGGCAATTTCAAAATGCATACAAATGTTCATCGTGTTGAGATGGAGTGTTGCATATAGGCCACCGCTCCCAAACTCAAAGGTCAAGACCAAGCATTGAGGCCAAAGTTTGAATTTAGGCAAAATATAGCTTCTTTAAAACTGTAACTTTGTTATTCATCAGGCAATTATAAAATAACATACCACAATTGTTCACCAGGTGGAGACTGTGTGTGGTGTGTATTACCCATTTCCCTAGCTTATGGGTCAAGGTTATTCTAAGAGGCCAAAAGTCAATTTTTGGCATAATATCCAGCTTATTTTAGACTGGAACTTTGTCATTCATCATCAAATTTTAGTGTGCATGTAAATTAAAATATATATATAAAAAAATCATCATTTTAAGATGACATGTGTCTTTGTTACCAAATTTAATGATTTTAATTACTGTATATTTCATATACTTTCAGGTATGTCTAAATACAGGCGTACTGGTGAAGAAGACCATTAAAGGCATTGTATACAGGGACATGCCAACACAGAGTGTAGCTGTACAATTATATTCATGAATTGAACTGAAGTGCACAGGATGCAATAACATGTCATTAACAGAGAAACAGAAGAATGGAAATGACTTTAGATATCTCCAAAAAATAAACTGCATTGAAGTGGTAGACAGTGATCCACACTTTGACAACTCTAGAAAACTATGAGGAGAAAGCATGGCCTTGTAGAACTTGGAACAAAATTAAAAATTGACGAGAAAGTCTTTCAAGGATTGTGAAGAGTAACACATGTACAGTATATGAATGAAGAGCTATCGTTTGTAAAGGATACTTGAAGATTTGGAGAAATGTAACTTTAGAAGTGATATCATAAAATAATCAAAATGTTACATTTTTTTAGTGGCTTTTAGTTACTTGATAATCATATGCTATGTTATGCTTGTTTAAATGATAATTCTCAAGTAAATATTTTTATATCATTTTTAGTATTCTGTCAGTCATAATGATATTTCAGCTTGAGATTTTTGTAAAATTTTACAAAATAACTATTTTTATTGATTGAACTTAAGCATCAATTATGTAAAATACATTTCATAAATGATGATACTTAGGTTATTGAAATCTCAAAGAAACTGATTTTGATCTGAACATGGTGTGTATTTGATCTGGTAATCCTTCTTGTATTGAATATTTATTATGAGTGTATTTAATGTGAGTTGTCTTTTTACAGTAAGAGAGTAAAGAAGTAGCCATTTTTTTTACACATTTTAATTACTTAATTAACTCTAAACCTAAATAAAAATAAAATATTTTTTTTGGGCTTTCAATAAATACTTTACGAAACGTATACTGCATATGAAAACTGAAACAGCTGGAAGTCATATTTGATAGGCTGTGAGGGCTCTTTAAAAAAATGTTCCTTAAACATGATTGGCTTTAGAAATAAACCTCATGTAAATCCTGAAAGTATCATGGAAAGTGGCATGAACCATGAGTTTGCCAAAAGTCCACAGGATTCTATAAGTAGTACAAGTGAGCCGAGTGAGAATAAAAGTATTCCTAATGCAGGGTCCAGTGAAAGTTTGCCAGAACATTTTAACCACTCCACCTTTGACGATGTTGATGGCGACACAATGGATGTAGCAGATAAGTTAACAATACAAACACATGACTCGTTTCTTCACTCAACTATTGTGAATGTAGGTAATTGTTTGAGACAGTCTGAAAAGTGCAAAGAAAAAAACGAAGATATTGATGCAGAAATGAATCTGAATGGGGAAATGAAATCCAGTGATTTTGTTGGGGAGTACTTTTCCAGTCGTTTTCAAGTGATATGTAAAAGTGAAAAGGACATGACAACAGTTAAGAATATAGATGATAATTTGAATACAAGGACAGACAATTTTGATCTTAAAGGTGATAATAAGGATGACAATAGAGAGGAAGTAATTAGCATTAACAATGAAGTCGATGAAACTAATGCTGATTGTGTTAAAGGGGTAAGTGCTAATAGTCTAAAAGGTGAAATTCAGGGCCAAATGTTGTACCATAAAGATCAAGCAAATGTTTTAGAAAGGTCTGAAAATAATGTTGAAGAAGAAAGAAAATTCACAGAAATGAATACTGAGGAACAACATGTATCTACTATGGAAACGGAAGAATCTGACAATTTACGATCTGAGAAACTAGAGGAATCTCATGATAGTAAATCTCAAATACCATTGAAGAGGAAGATGTGTGATAAACCTTGTGAAAAATATGAACAGTCTGATTTAAAGCTTGAAGTTAAGAAATCAAGAAAACAGTCGGTGCCAAAGCGTCTAGTCAAAACAATTTCAGATCCTGATGGGGATGAAGGGATTCAGATGCTTATAGAAAATATGGCCGTTCAAGAAAATCACAAACAGTTATGTGCAAGTGAAAAGGCAACTACAAATGATGAAGCAAGCCAAAGTGAAAAATCTGAGAAATCCAGAAAACAAGTAAACCCAAAAAGAATTTTAATAGAACAAGATGTCTATCAGGCAGATGGAAGATTGTACGAATCTTTTGAGAAATCAGAGGATATGGTTACTGAAGTTAGTGCCGCGGAAAAATCACAGTCTGATGGTATTGATGAAGATCTAAAATTGGAAAATGTGAAGAGTGAGTCATATGATTTAGGGGCAAATTGTGAAAATGAGATCGAACCAGATTTTGAATTTGATTATAAAATGTTTAATGTGAAGAAAGCTTCGGTGCCTGATTTTGAGAAACAATTGTTTGCACTCGGTTGCTCAGCCGATAATATCGACCTTCTTTCAAAGTTTTCTCCATCAATGCTGAAATCATGTCTTCAGGCAAATGTGGACAGCCCCCTGTCAGCAGAGTTACAAAACATGGAATACATTCGACAGATGAGGGAGATCAGGACTAGTAGATACCGCAAGATTTCAATTGCGGAGAAGCGTGAAATTGCAGACTATGCCAAAGGAAACGGCGTAAGCGTGGCAGCCAATTTCTTTAATGTTTCAAAATCTGCAGTGTCAATGTGGAGCAGGACAGACTTTGATGAAGTGGAAAGGGTTCACTATAACCGAAAACGGAATTGCATGCTGGGCAATGAAAAATTTGAAGCCCTCTGTGCTAGAGTTCGGCTTCAGAAAGAGAACAAGTTTAGAGATTTGAGTAAGCAAGATAAGATTGAAGCATCCAGATATGCAAAGTTGGTTGGGGTGCGTGAAATGGCCAGGTGTCTGGATGTTGCATTGGGAACTATTTCTGGTTGGATGAGGCAGTTTCCGTATGTAGTGAAGGCTGATCTGTTGGAAGAAAGTAGTTCCCAGGAGAATTCAAGAGAAAGTAGTTCTGGTGATGGAGATGCTTCAAATATGGCTGAAAATACTTTTGAAGAAAATTCATTTGATAGTTACTGTTGTGAAGATATTGGACTTAATGAAAGTAGTTCTTTTGAGTGTGCCATGACAGAAAATAGTACTGATAATGTTGCTTTATCTGGGAATAAGCGTAAACGAAAGAGTGTCAAGTCGAAAAACCCCGCTAAGAGTGTAAATGGTAACTTTACAAATAAATTTGGGAGTCATCTTGATAAGAAACTTTCTAGTTCTGATGAAAAAGTAGATAAAATCAAACCAAAGAAAATGAAAAGTTCAGCAAGCAGTACATCTTTAAGCCAAGAAGAAAATGTGTTGGGTGAAAGTAATGGAAATGCGATGCATGTGAGAAACTGTGAAGACAATGATATTGCTAATGATGTTCTTGACAATTCTGTTGAACAAGAAGAAGGTCATTTAAATTTGCCAACACATCTACAAGAAGAAGATCTGGATCAGTTAATTGCTGACACTCTTTATAAGGAGCCTGATATTGATGCAATTTACGAAGAAAAGAAGGATTTGATGTCTGGAACTGAACTGGAGGGAGATGAACATTTCAAAGAACTATTTACAAGAGTAATAAAGTGTCGAAGTCAGAAATACAAAAACCTGTCACCCAGAGATAAAATGGACGTTTGTCTTTATGGTAAACGCTCCGGGGTGCGACGGGTGGGCAAGGTTTTGGGACTCGCTACGGGTACTTTATCAGGATGGAATACAAAGTATCAGGTGTATTTGAATGACCCCAACGGTGCATCCAGGGTAAGAGACCCTGCAGTGAATCACGGGAAACTGAGTGTTTCTGATATATGTCAGCAGATCATAGACAGTGACATGTCACTCGATGGGAACGTCCAATCAGGATCCAGTACCCAAAAGTCTGACTATGACCTCAGCGATATTGAGTCTGCAGAGGTATCAGCAGTCAAATGTCTGTTCAAGGAAAAATATGCGGAAATAAAGAAAATGGTAGAAGTCGCAAGGACGATGAAATTTAAAAACATGACTTCGGAACAAAAAATTGAGATTGTTAAATGCGCGAAATTAATCGGAATTCGTCCAACAGCCCGCGTGTTGAATGTTCCCATTGGGACGCTGTCGGGATGGATTTCTAAATATAGCGGTGACCTACATCCAATATACAACATGGAGAAGAGTCTGGGCTCTTATGGGGATGTTGGTTTCAGTCCTACTCTGAGCTGGCCGTACTTGTTAAGGGACCCAGGTGGATTCTTGCCGACCATGGTTCCTTCCGCATTATCAAGTTCTATGGGTCAGTCGGAAGAACATTCACTGGAAGATTCTGCTGATTTCTGTAGTGATTCTGCAAAAAATTCTAATTCAGCGAATGATGTGTCAAATTTTATGAATTTTGAATAATTTTGAAATGAATAATGTGTGAAATCAATCATGTTCCTGATATTTTTTAATTCTTTGATATTTTTTAATGTAAAAAGTTAAAATGGCTATTTTTTTGTTTGCTATATTATATACATGATGTATATGCTTAGATCTACAATAAAAGTTGTTTTATTTGAATCTCATTCAGTAAAAGATCTGTTTTTGTATTGAATAAGGGACCAAAATAATTCTTGTAAGGCTGCTGGGATTAATTCCAGTGTGACGGAAAAAATATTGTATTAATTTAAAATATTTTATATATTGTCATTATTCTTGTCTAAAATAACACTTGAACCAGAAAAGTATTTTATAACAAGTGAAATCAGCTTTCTTTTAACCCTACTTTGCTTCCAATTTATTTATATTAATGTTGTGATTTATTAATAAATTATATAGGTCATTGAATATTGTCAAGGTCATTGTATACCACATAACCTTTCTTTAAACAAATAAAAAAAATATGTATAAAATATGATGCAAAATTTAAAGTAAAACCATTTCTTTCTATATTTTGTCCAAGTGCTATATATTGTTGTTCTGTCAATTGTTGTTGTCATTTTTGGTGCACAAAGATTATCCTGTTGATTCAATATTTTTCAAATTTCTGACAACATAATTTGATGCTAGTTATCAATCATTGAAAGGTGTTTTAAGTACTAAAATGTGTCGTGTTCTAAGAAAACTGGGCATAATGCATGTGCGTAAAATGTCGTTCCAGATTAGCCTGTGCAGTTCGCACAGGCTAATCCGGGACGACTCTTTCCGCCTAAACTGGATTTTTGCTAAGAAGAGACATCATTTGAAAGAAAAATTCCATAAAAGCAGAAATTGTCGTCCCTGATTAGCCTGTGCAGCCTGCACAGGCTAATCTGGGATGACAATTTACGCACAAGCATTATGCGGAGTTTTCTCAGAACACAACTCAAATGTGAACACTTCAGTTTAACAAATCATGATCCATAATAAAAATGTACATTTAAGACACTGTACAGCGAGTAAAATTGACCTTTCTTATAGGTTGTGAGGTATTCAATGATAACAAACGGAGGCAATCATGGTGCACAATACAATACATTTTTATTTGTCACAAGTCACATTTTTGTTTTGCTTTCTGCTTATATTTTTCAATACCATTCATGTTTAACAATTTGTGTATGAATAATTGTGTTCATGTCAATGACTAGATGTTGTTATTTTGTGTTATTTTGTATTGTAAGGAGATCTGAGAAAAGATTAAAATCTTAAATTCTACATGAGCTTTGTCTATTACCAGCATGCATTTTGAATGATATGGGTAATTTTTAAGCTCCCTTAAAGGGCGGAAAGCAATCCGAAGCATATACAGTATAACTTCTTGAACTTCAGCATTGATAAATCACTGCTAAATCCTTTGTTAAAGCCCCATTAACACTCCGGCCGGACGGACGGACAACGCCAAAACGATATCCTGCCGCCTTTGGCGGGGGATAACAACCAGCAAATAGGTCGTTTCTGTTCAATAACTTTAGTTCGCATGGAACAATCTTGATGACACTTAGGATATAGCGAGTTGACACTGAGATCAAGCTTGGGATTGTATTTGGGGCATGTCGGGTAAAGGTTAATGTCAGTGTTACTAAAAATAGAATAATCGCTTATTCGGATGGAAGTATTGCAGTGAAATTTTGTTTGTAAGATGCTTAAATGCAGATCTAGCAGGGGAGTTCATATGGGGCCAGCCCGGTTAAGGTCAATTAAGTGTGTTGGTAGCTTGCATGTATACCTAACCTGGGATTGCATTAAGGAACAATTTAATTTGGTCAGGATCAAGATCAATGTTTCTTAAAATAGAAAAACTGCTTTCAGCTCAATAACTTCAGTTCACTGAAATTTTGTTTGCCTTGCTTCGGATAGCATAATAATTTAAATTCGACTTAACCCTTGAAAACCTGGTTTTGTGGCAACCTGGTTTTGAAGTATTGCCAAGTTTCTTGTAAAATAAAGTTTACAACAAAAACCATGTCATACATATTGGTTTATAAACAACAACAAAATGTTCATGTACATATTTATTAGCCATCAATAATAAATTAAATCAAATGCTATGTTATGGTATAAAAGTATAAATACATGTATATATTAATATATACACACCTATGTGCAAGAGTTTACAATATATTGGCATTCCGTTTATACATGCACCATAACTAATAATTCATGTATATGGCAAGATTGAAGAGTCCGGTACTGGTCTGAGGAAATGGTAAAAACAAGCTTTCTACATAATTACAAGTATTTAAGAAAAACATGCCAAAGGTATGACCAAGAAACAAGCAGAATACAGAAGGTTAATAAATAAAGAATAAATAAACATCCAAACTTTAACTTTTGAAAGAATAATTCAGTTGTTTTTTAATACAGAATTTTCATTAAAAAAACTTATGACCTTGTATATGTGTTCATCTTTTGGGCAATATTATTCTCTACATGGAAGGTTCTTTTTGTTTTTCCAACATAAAATTGGTTTGAAATTGTTGCTCTTTGAACATCTTCGAATCAAAATCACTTTCTGTGCATGTGAGACTTTCACCCTTCCTGAACAAAGTTGAGTAGAAAATACTGAGTTACCCCCTTCATAATTAGTTCCTCTCGAAATAGGCCCTGATGCTTATCAATTAGTGCAACCATCATAACAGCATTTATTTCTAGTGACTGTTAAACCTTCTGGGTTATGTTTCAACAATCACATTTTTTCCTGAGCCCTTTTCAAGCTCATCCAAAGCAAGTAATATTGACATAGTAACTAACAAGATTTTTCCGCTAGTTATCTAAGTAATGCTCAGGCAAACATACTTATGTTTCGAAATAAACCAGTTAATACGAAAATCAAACGGTAGACATAATTATTGGGACAAAGAAAATAATTATATCATTTGCTGGATACTATCAAAACTACCTCAATGTGTCAAGAATTGCCAGGATTATAGGACGATAACCATTTGGAAATATAATCTCAACTTACAGAAAAAATCCATATTATTTTTATATTCCCATAAACAAACGAGTTTTGGCCAAATTGGGTCAAGATATACCAGTGCATTTGTCAAGCAAACTGTAACGTTACCCGTGTATTTTTTGTTTTTACTTTAGAACAAGAACTATATTGGATGTTTCGCCTTTTCAACAGTATTTCACTGTGGTGAGTTAACCTAATCATACTTTTTCAGGGTAAGCTGGTTTAACAGGAATGCGAGGCACATACTTTTGAAGGTATCTGACTAAAGAGGTCAAGGGCAAATCACCATAGGAAGGATTGCATGATCAATCTCCACAGAAGCTTTGTGCATGGGCCGGTTATCAAACCTGTGATTATCAGAATTGATGTCCAGCGCTTAGCTAACTGAGCAAGCGGGCCCAAATATTGATAAGCAGTATTACTCGACATATCTATCTATATGTATTATTCTTTGGCCTTGCTAGATGCACCCTTTGTAATGAGGGAGCACAACGAAATAGAGGAGCTATGAAGGGGCAAAGTACCAAGATGAGTTACGCATGCACAACATAATAGTCTTGTGTACTAGTATATTTCAAAATGCAAAGGCTTTTTTTCAAAAATCTTTTACAACTATTTTTGTATCACCTGAAATTTAATTATTGGTACTATGCCAAAATGAGGTGTGTTTTAAACAAATTTTTGCAAGTACAATCCCCAAAACCTTATTTGTAATTAAGAAAAAATACAGTTTCAATACATTCGGATTATTACCAAGGGTTTCTTTAAACAGATAAAATGTTTTGATAAAAAAGCACTGTTATTTGGAAGAAGGGGTACTCTACAACTACATAAATAAACACAGTTTTTATATACACATCTGGACGGAAGGTGTAAAAAATATCACAAAAAAATTAAGTTTTGGTCCCCACTTTCAAGGAAGAATATATACAACTATATACACAGACATATGTCAAGTCAGATCTAAATAATTACAGTGAATATACAAGGAATGGTATAAGTTGGGAAATTCCAAAAAAATCCAGACAAATATTAACTTTATGTGACATCGATTAAGTTTGCTAAGTTAATAAAAACACAAGGAAATCACACAAACAGGAAATAACTTCTCGTAAAAGTACAAAAACATATTGACACTAAACATACATGTACCCTAAGATTACGTTTCCTTGACAACTGGCAGTCTTTTTGTAGTATTCGACTTAACAGTAGCTGTAGTTACACCAGGTTTGCTGTAATAACAATGACGAATTAAAATGCAAGTTTTCAGATGATTTTTTTAATGGTTTGACATTAGCCCTGAACATTAGCAATTCATGTCACTAGTTGAGTTTTCACAAAAAATAAACATTTCTGTTTTCTTAAGTTCGTTTTAGACATTTAACTTAAAATAACAAAAACGAAATGCACACACAATTAATATAACATGCATATAACATTATAAGTCAATGATTACGCATACTCGGAAGATATTGTCCGACAAATAAGTTATCATCAAAACCATTTTACAATGAGATATTTTTTATGATTAAAATTACAGAAAATTTCTGTCTAAACAAAAAATAAATAACAATAAAATTGTCTAAATGATGTTATTCCAGATTTTAATGATAATACTCCTTTACTATGGTTAAATAGACTATACAAAATTAGCTTTAATAGTTGTAAATAAAATGATGCTACAATAATAGCAGGACTTGAGATTTTTAAATAAAATTGTTGATAATGACTTTCTTTCACGGAAAACAATTCAAAAGCGAGTGTTGCTGCTCTAATTCAACTAGGTGAAACAGCAATCAATTGTTATACAATTCTTAAAGCCATCACACAAAATGAAACAGAACCAATTAAAACTTCCACCATTTAACTAATTTTAACTACCCAAAACTGTTAAAACCATCATCCAACAGAAATAAATAAACACAACATTGAAAAGCATAGCTGTGAATCAAACTGGCAAAATGTAAACAACAACGTCAAAGAAATTACATTCCTTCAATTCATATTCCCCATATTTGCTTAAAGAGAAAGCACATTTCATTAGAATCTGCAGACATTCAAAATTATAGTGTTTTTTTTTAATCTAAGAAAGATTTAGCACATATCAGAACATCGGAATTTAGGTCAGGGTCAGTATTTACATGGTTCCTTAAGGAAATCTTAATTTATGTTCTTTTTCACTGAAAATTTCAGATACTAGTACTATATTCTTTGTAAAAACCAATGTTTTTTTTTGCATACAGAATGGTAAAATGTTTGCCATTTAAGTAATATTCACTAGCTCAAAACCTATGAATGTAAACCCAATAGCCACAGACTTTAAGAACTTTACTAGTTTACAGAATTTCTTAAATTTTCATGAGTATCTATGAATACTGGCCCAGTTCTATCTGGTACATTGAAAACTAAAAGTTCATATGCGGTTTAGCTGACACAGACAGGGACCTGTATGACCTATCTGGGGTCCCGTTTGTGTCGCGGGTTGGAGGCGTATCCCGAATCACCATACCATCGTCTGGATGAGGGGACTTTGTGTTAAGTCCAGGAGTCTTTGTCAATCCTTGCACTTTTCCATGACGAAACTGGATCAAGGGCAGATTTTTGCGGGACATACGGCAAGACATTGGGGAGTTTATTCCAGGGTCATCGTTTCCCATGGAGCTAGATGAACCAACGCCATTGTTCATTGGCTGAGTGGAGTGCGCTCTCCTCTCATTGGTCGAATTGGATTCTTCCCGATCTCGGTTCGGGTACTGCGATACTTGGACGCCAGAATTTGCATCACGGTTTCGAAGTTCAGACTTTATCTGGTCGCTAGAAGGAAAGCTGTGCATTGTGTAGTGTTTACGGTGTACATATTTTCGTGGTGTGCTTGTGGGAGTTTCACCCGCATCCCTCGACTTTCGTTGCGTCATAAACATATCAGACGCAAGGCTTCCTGTCGACAAGTCCAAATTTGAATCGTAATCGGGCCTTAGCGGTCCAAAGTTTTTATCAGCTATGCTGAGGTCTGATTCCGATTTGCTATTGTTTCTGTGAAGGTTGGTACCCGACTTTGTTAGCGTGTCTCTTAATGGTGTGTATCTATAAGTGTCGTTATTAGCCTCTGTCCACAGTTTCAGCTCTTTGTCTTCAGAGCTGAGGTCGGGCACAGATGTAGGTCGGTACAATGAAGGTGAAGATCTCGTCATACTCGAGAACATTGGCGTAGTGCTCTTAGCCCTTCCCAGTTCAGTCTCACGGAAAGCTGATTTCTCGTCGTCGAAATTCTGTTCGTCATCTCCAGCGCGATTATACCGTCCCGAATGAATGTCACGCGTGGAGATAAGAGTCCTCGATCGTTTCTTATCCCCGCTGGTATTTCTGTGTCTGCCTTCATCGAAACTGTACTCAGGGTCCTTATTCCTCAGAGACATATGCATCTCTCTGGGAGATTTCGCAGAGAGCGGTCTATTTTCGGGAAGACGGGTGTCAAATTCTCGCAGTTCCCTTGAGGATTTAGCAGAAGTAGGTCGATTCTCTGAACGCCTTGTATTAAAAGAGTTCCCATTCTGAGAATCATTTTTCGAATCATGCGTTACAAAGGGCTCAGGGTTTTCGTTGTACCTTTCCCCCCGCATGGTAATGTTCATCTCCCGGGGAGATTTTGTGAAAGATCTATTCTTTGGGCTTAAAGGGTCCTCATATATGCTTGAATTCACGCTAATATCCTTCCCAGAATTCAACACTGGTGTCCGTGACCTTTCACCTTTGGTGCCACTCGTGAATGACACTGACCTGTGACCTTTTGGCGAAATTCCCGCGTCTCGTGAGGCAGAACGGGAACGAGATTTCATCTGGCGTTCGTCAAGGATGAATTCATCCGATTTTGGAGTTGTTGATCGAGAGCTTGGATTGCTGGACAAGTTTTCCAGGGCCTCTTCTACAGCTAAAAGCTTGCTTTCCAGTGTGGCCCTGTAAAAAGGATATGTAAAATATGGTTATTGTTAACATATAAATAGAAACTTTTAAATGGTATTAAATTGCATTGTAATAAATTTAGGTATATTTATCATTTTCCAATATTGCAACTACAATGATTTTGCATTTACCCTAAAACTGTATTTACCCCCTTATTATAAAAAAACATGAATGCAGACACTAATGGCATGCTACTCGTGTAATGTTTTACTATACTACATATTTCCTGCACACCATGTAGGAGATTTGTTAAATTTCTTTAAACATTTCCCTTGACAACACAACCAGTACTGTCACATTTTATATTCAGGTTATTTATTATGAAATTATAATGCAAATATAGTTTACACAAAATATAGATGTGAATAAAATATAAACGATCGACAGGGTGATTCCAGTATACCCGTACAAACTTTGTTTTGCAGGGGTATATTCACTTAATCTTTAGTTTTTGACTTTGTATCCGTGAACACAAACCACCATTTTCATACCCTACAACGTCAGTCTCGAAAGATAGTTATAATGCTCTGTCTTCAACTATTGAATAACCAAGATAATTTTAACATTACGTTAATGTCTATTAAATAAAATCTGACTATGCAACATTTTCATACCAAATAATGGCTATTTAAGATGTTTCTAACTTACTATCTTTGACTTTTTTTATTATATCGACCCATATTTTTACTTTAAACCTTTACCACTCAGATATGCAAATTGACTCCTTTGTAGTAGCTTGGAAAATGAAATTCAATTAAAGAACTTTCTTAACAGATTCAAGTTTTTTAGACATCATTTCCAACCCTAAGAAACTGATGAGCAGCAAACAGCATAAAACCTGAACAGCCTGCTAGTTACTCGCAGGCTGTTCTGGTTTTATGCTGTTCGCATACAGCCATTTTCACTTTTTTTCTAAGTGGGAAAGCGTTTTAACCCTTTGCATGCTGGGAAATTTGTCATCTGCTAAAATGTCGTCTGCTGAATTTCTTAGATCATCATTTTCTTCACTTTTTTTCAAAGACCACTATCAGAATAGCAAACAGTTTGGATGCTGATGAGACGCCACGTTCTGTGGCGTCTCATCTGGATCCAAACTGTTTGCAAAGGCCTTTAAAATCCGGTTCCAGCGCTCAAAGCGTTTTACAGTTTTCATACCCGACAAGCTCAGTCTCCAGGATAGTCCTGACATTCTGCCTGTAGAAGTCTTTGATCTGCTGAAACGTCGTCATCCTCTCTCGATCCATTTCAATCTTCACGGTTTCCGCCGCCCGCACGTTTGTCTGCGTGATGTGACGCAAAACGTCGTCTGCAATAAAACACATTCAATCAACTAATTGATCTCAATCTTTACCTTTTCTGCCTATCGCACATTTGTCTAGGTGATGTGACACAAAACATTGCCTTCAATAAATCACATTAACTTCATTTTCTTTAATGCAAATCTTTGATGTGACGCAACACTTGTCTGCAAAAAATGACATTAATTTTACTTTATATTGTCAATCATGAATATGACACAAAACCATTTCTGAATTTAACAACATTAACTTTATGTCATACTGTCAATCATATGCGGCCAGCATAGCCCTGACCAGCCTACCATAGCATCCAGGTAGTCTGGTCAGGAGCTATGCTTTCCGCTATATAGCCCATTGCATGCTGGGAAATTTGTCGTCTGCTAAAATGTTGTCTGCTGAATTTCTAAAATTAGCATTTTCTTCACTTTTTTTCAAAGACCACTATCATAATAGCAAACAGTTTGGATCCTGATGAGACGCCACGTTCTGTGGCGTCTCATCTGGATCCAAACTGTTTGCAAAGGCCTTCAAAATCCGGTTCCAGCGCTCAAAGGGTTAAACACGAAAAAATCTGCACAGGCTAATCTGTTAGCAATTACCACTATGAATAAAAGGT
>VMBQ01002217.1:111615-124213 GCA_007657795.1 Dreissena rostriformis
GGGGGGGCAGGGGTATAATTAAGCCTCGTTCTAGGAAAACTGGGCTTAATTCATGTAGGTATAAAGGAAGAGTGTTGTTAATGATTAGCCTGTGCGGACTGCACTGGCTTATCTGGGACAAAACTTTACGCACATGATTTAAGCCCCGTTTTCCCAGAGCCAGACTCAATTAGTATATTGGACGTGTACCTTATCTTGGCTATGCTGTTCCCGAGCCTTCTTGAGAGCCTTATCTAACATGTCTTTGTGTTCATCCAGGAACTGCTTGTACTCCGACTCCGCCTGCTCCTGTTAATGGAGCACAAGCAACTGAATATCACAAATATTATGCAGAGGAATTTCAAGCAACTTAATATCACAAATGTTATGCAGGGGAGTTTTCCACAAAGAATTTATAATGAATATGTCAAGTTTTCCGAAAGCATGGACATGTTCAATTCAAAGTGGCCATGCTTTTGAAAGTGCAAGTTGCAATTGAATTATGACATCCCTTCACTTATGTCCATCATAAGCCATAATTGCTAAAACAAACTTGAACTTAAGACACCACTGCACATGTTGTAAGCAAGTATTAATACATATGTGATGGAAATCCTTAGTTGAACAAGGAGCACAACTTTAACAATTTATGATGATTATTGTAGGAGTATTTGGATGGACAGACAGACAGACGGACGGATGGGCAGACAGAAAGGCAGACGGCCATGATTACAATATAACCTCCTTTCTTCCTAAAGTGAAAGTTTACTAGTTCACTTATCAGAATGTCAAAACATCAATGATTTTGGTGGTTTCCACTAACTGTCAATGTGTCGAGGTCTTTGCGGCGCTCCAACTCTTTCTGCAGTATGATGTCCTCTTTCTCCCTCAGCCAGCCACTCTCCTTATCCAGTAGTTCTGACTGCACAGTCTCCAACTGGCTCTTCAACCGCTCTATCTCCTGCAAGAAAACACTGGAATAAGATCGTTGTTTGCCATGATGATGATGATGTTGATGTATGAGATGATATTGCTAATGATGATGATGAAAGTGATGATGTCAATGATGATAGTAATGACATTGATGAAGATGACTGTGATGTTGATGCTGTATTTGATATTGCTAAAAATTATGATGACAATGATGATGCTTCAGTAAATCCAGTAGCACTAGATAAAAAATATACTTCAAACACCATAACCATACGTCTTTTATTAGGAATTACACCATTGTGACCTCTTAATAAGAAGTTCAAACATTCCTTTAACCCTTTACCGCTCAGATACACATTTTGGCTCGTTTGCAGTCCCTTATAAAATCAAATTCAATTAAAGACCTTTTTTTAATAGATTTAAGTTTTAAAGGCTTCATTTTGATACCTAAGGAACTGATGACCAGCAAACAGCATAAAACCTGAGTTACTCGCAGGCTGTTCTGGTTTTATGCTTGTAACATATAGAAGTTTTCACTTTGCTTCTGAGTGGGAAAGGGTCAATCATACCTCTTTGAGGAGACCCTGCGATGCCTCGGCGCTGGTTGTGTTGATGGACATCTCCATCCTGTACTCCCGATTACAGTCAGCTCGAGCCTCCTCAACAGCCAGGTTCACCTGCAATGTTGAACATCCATATAGAGCTTAACGTTGAATACAGTTTATTGAGTAAAGAAAACTTCACCACAAGCCTTGGCAAGTGATGCTGAGCTTTGTGCCGTGCCATTTTATCTGCAGAGCTCCAGAAACTTTTTGGGGTAATTATTATTTTACTCCAGATTTAAAAATTAAATTCTTAAAATTATTTATCTATTCATTTCCTGTGCTATAATAACTAGTTATAAGAATATGATAAGTGAAAAAATATATTGAAACATGTGTTAAAATAAATGTTCAAGAACTAAATTACCCATGACCCAACACAGACGGCAAACCCTGTCAAAGTGGTGGTTAGCCGTTTTTCTATCAACCCCTTTGAAGTTGGGCTGTCATACCAAGTAGAAATCCCTTATGTGCTGTTGCTAGGATCGCACGTTTCACTACTTAATTTAGCGCCTAGAGGAGTCAGAACTGTCAGACAGTTGGAGTCTTTTTATTTACACTTTTCTACATTACGCCAAAAGGCAAATTATAAATTTCTATTATTATTTTTTTCAACGAGTATTTTACACCATTTTCTTTTAATTAAAACATCTTTGACAGTTAAAATGCATAATTAAGCCTAAATGCGTAGTATCTGGAGCTCTGTATCTGTTTTTGACACTAACATGGTATTTTCAGTCTCCCTTTTGAAAATGACCCAAAGAAAATGACAATAAAAACACACACATGGAAGATAAAATGTCATTTAAATAAACAAAATGACGCCACTCAACTGAGCATCTATGCAATTTCCAAGAAGACTATACACTTTAGTTTATACCACAGGTTGATAAGAAAACGTATAGCCTGCATCATGATGGGTAAAGAGCAATGCTAAAGTCCCATGAGTTTTTATGGTACTTAATCTTTTTTTCTTAACAGAACAACTGTGTTCATGTCATATATAAAAGATAGCCTTTATTGTTATACATATTGCTAATAAACAGTTGACTTTACACTTTACCCCCGTTTTGTTTATAACAAAACTATATTAACATTAAACACCAAACTGACAATAAAACAGAAAAAAGACCATTTAAAACTATTCATTTGTTAAATATCAAAACTTTGTAAGAAACAAGCTATTGCCAAGCAATGATGTCCCCTACCAGCTCACCATTGTCAGATATTTTATTTTTTTTAGGATTTGTTGAGGATTTGTTGCCATAGCAACCAGAATTCTTGATGTAGGAACAAAATGAAATGACGTGCATAATCTCCATATTAACATCTGTCCATGTTTCAAGTTTCATGAAAAAATATGGAAAACTTTTAAAGTTATCGCAGGATCCAGAAAAGTGTGACAGACAGACAGACTGACGGACTGACAGACTGACGGACGGACAAAGCGCAAACCATAAGTCCCCTCCGGTGAAACCGGTAGGGGACAATAATAAATACTCTGTAATACAACATATATGCACCAAAAAGCTCCAATATAGTTTTAAAATTTGATAAAAACAATCTAGCACCTTTATAAAAACTACAAAAACAAAAACGACTTTAATATCCAAATAAATATACTATTATAATAATTTGACAAGGGTTAGTTGCTAAACATTTAAGCAACTCTTTAAACAGGTTAATTTGTGAAAAAACATGGATAATAAACATGAACAAACTCACAGCAAATTTAAATATAAAACAATGATCAGACATGTTTAACTTATTTTAAATTATTTGTGACTTAACATTAATTACACACACTGCAAAGCCTAGAAGGTGGATACATATGGGAACATGCCCATACAGTCAGATGACAAAGTTGTTGATAATTATGATGATGATTATGATGATACGGTTGATGGTGATGATGATAGTCAACTGAATGAATTTTTTAAACATGTTCTTCAAAAAAATAGTTCAGAAATGATGTTTTGAATGTAACATAATTATAGAAATAACATAAAAGCTGCCAGAAGGTAACAAATGTGTGTAATTCTCACTTAATGAAGTGCAAATATCCTTCTTTGAATTGTCTCAAGGATAATAAGGAGAAACAAATGTCAGTGTAGTTTCTAACGTAATTACTATTGCCTCGAACAATACATTAACATACTGAAGTAAAAATAAGTTGTACTACAAAGCATGCTTATTCAGTTGACAAATTCATAAATGTATTAATATTATGCAGCACATATACATTTCAAAGAAAAAGACAGATATAGCAGATTCAAATAGTGTGCCTTTATAAATGATTTGCATTTAGTTCTTCATAAAAATATTAATGCTGATGAAATGAGGATGGAGATGACAAGAATGATGAAAAGGATAACAATAATGCGTAAAGTAACAGTGAGGTGGCTTATAAAAATGAAACCTAGTTCAATTCAAATCATAGAATTGGATATATAAAACAACTATAAGAAATGATGTACAGACACACATCAAAAAAGTCTCTGATTCAAAATTAGCTCTGATCAAATAAAAAAACTTGAGTAAAGAATGAAATCTAGTTTGAAAGTTTGAAAGACAGCTACACAAGGTAGAAACAACAAGAGATGTGTTTGTCAGAAACACAATGCCCCCTACTGCCCCCTACTGCGCTGCTTATAAATAAAATTTCTATTTATCATTTGTCAGGTATAGAAATTATCTTCCTTTAAAGCTTATTACTTCCATTGGATTTTGTTTTTTGACCTTTGACCTTGAAGGATGACCTTGACCTGCCACCACTCAAAATGTGCAGCTCCATGAGATACACATGCATGCCAAATACATGTATCAAGATGCTATCTTCAATATTGCAAAAGTTATGACCAATGTTAAAGTTTCGGACAGACGGACAGACTGACGGACAGTTTAACTGCTATGTGCCACCCAACCGGGGGCATAAAAACTGAAATTGATCAAAATTCTGATAAGATGAAGCCTGGCAATTACAGCAAAAGAGACTAAAACACAGCAACCACAGAACAAGAAAGTAGCTGAAAACTTCAAAACAGACTTACAGTAAACAGCAACCAATACCATTCACATTAAGAGCTTCAAAACAGATCAGTCACACAAGAAAATGAAGATGATAGTGACGATAAGGAACAGGTTATAGCAACACTATATATTAGCCCACACTACCACACTTGCACCAACCTCATGTTCTATTCTCATGTGGAATTCCTGTTCACACTCCACCCTGAATCTCTCAATATCTTCATCAGTTTCAGCCCTCATCCTTTCCTCAACCTCTTCAGTGATTTTCCTAATTTCTTCAGTTTTCTTTTCTTCAAAATCCTTCCTGAATTTTTCCAACTCAGCTTCAACTTTCTTTTCCACCTCAGCTACTTTTTCCTTGTCCCATTTGTCTTTCTCTTCAGCAAGTCTAGTTTCAATATCTTGCTCAATCATTTCCTTCCATTTCTGCTCTTCTTTCTGCAATTTTGATGACAACTCCTTCTCAAAGTCACACTTCCACTTTTCCTCCTCCTTTTCAAGTGTTCTACTCAACTCACAATCACTTTTCAAATGCATCAATTCCCTCTCTTTGTCCAAGTTCATTTGAGTCTCATGCTCCAACTGCAATCTTAACTGCTCATACTCTTGATTCCTCTCACTTTCAAACTTTCCTTTTAAATGCTCAAAGTCCTCTCTAGCATCTTGCTCAAACTTCTCTTTAAGTCTCTCCATCTCAACTCTCATGTGGTCATCAAAATCTTCCTCAAGTTGTTCCCTAATGGCGTTCTTTTCAATATCCAGCTTTTTCTCAAAATCTGCTCTCAACCAACTTCTCAGCTTGTCCTTTTCAATTTCCAGTCTCTTATTCAAATCAGACTCAGACTTTCTCTTCCATTTCTCCTTTTCAATTTCTAACTTCTCACTTAGCTCTTGGTCTACCATTTCTCGCCATATCTTTTTCTCTTTGCTGAACCTTTCCTGTAAATCCGAATCAAACTTTTCCTGAATCTGCTGCGTCTCTGATTCCACACCAGCCTTTAACTTGGCATCAAACTCTTCCCTAAGCTTCTGTTTTTCTGCTTCAAGCCTATCTTCGAAATCAGACAGATATCTTCCCTTCAGTCTTTCTTTTTCGGTCTCTATAGCAATAGTTAGTTCCTCCTTACAAGCCTCTTGGTGTTCTTCGATTGCTTCCAAAACTTTTGCCTCACTTTCCTGTTTTTTGTAGAGTTTGTTACAGATCATGCTTTTTAAGAATTTTAATTAAACAATACTAACAACAGAATAAGTACACAGACATGCACCGTAAGCATACCGTATTAATTTAGAAATAACAAACGTAGACATCCAAATAATTATACTGTTCAAAGTAATGTTTAATATTGAATCATAATTTGGATTGTAAGTTTTATCATGTCCAACATTAATAATTGATCAATAACAATAAACTTTGGTAAAAAAATGAACAAGATCCAAAGCAATAATTTACACAATTTACACAGAACACTTTTTTTGTTTTACTACCTTTAAATGGCCAAACATTTTTTCCAATTTTATCCTGTATTTATTGACGAAGTAATTAACCGAGAGTAAAAACAATACATATTTAATGAGAAAATTCCAGCATCAAAAGAAATTCATTTCAACCTGAGGTAAGTAACATGAACTAAATTAATTAAAATGCTCATTTGGGGAATGAGTAAGTACCTTGCAGGTCAATACTTTTATATTTGTGTGTGATAATTTGCTGGGCTGAAAGGAACATAAATTATATCAAGGTGGGTTTGTTGTTTTCTTCTTGAGCCTGTGTAAAGTTAACAATATAAAATCTGAAAAACAATTTCAGATGGAAAGAAAAAGTATAATTGGTAAAAAGCAAGTAATATTCTTAGAATAACAGTCAAATAGAATTATCAAGAAGCCACCAAATAAATAAAGTGTATTCGTTTATATTTTAATTTAGCAATAACTGAATGCAGATACATAGGCTTAGCTAAAAAAAATATATAAGCCATACATCCTATTATTATATAATCAAATTATTACAAATAAGAATGTTTCAGTCTTTAACCCTTTGAGCGCTGGAACCGGATTTTGAAGGCCTTTGCAAACAGTTTGGATCCAGATGAGACGCCACAGAACGTGGCGTCTCATCAGGATCCAAACTGTTTGCTATTCTGAAAGTATTTTTGGAAACAAATTGAAAAAATGCTAATTTTAGAAATTCAGCAGACGACATTTTAGCAGAAGACAAATATCCCAGCATGCAAAGGGTTAAAGACTCAAACATTCTTATTTGTAATAATTAGATTATATAATAATAGGATGTATGGCTTTTATATATTTTTTTTTAGCTCAGCCTATGTATCTGCATTCAGTTATTGCTAAATTAAAATATAAACGAATACACTTTATTTATATGGTGGCTTCTTGATCATTCTATTTGACTGTTTTTATAAGAATATTACTTGCTTTTTACCAATTATACTTTTTCTTTCCATCTGAAATTGTTTTTCAGATTTTATATTGTTAACTTTACACAGGCTCAAGAAGAAAACAACAAACCCACCTTGATATAATTTATGTTCCTTTCAGCCCAGCAAATTATCATACACAAATATAAAAGTATTGACCTGCAAGGTACTTACTCATTCCTAAATGAGCATTTTAATTAATTTAGTTCATGTTACTGACCTCAATATAAAATGAATTTCTTTTGATGCTGGAATTGCTCATTAAATATGTATTGTTTTTACTCTCGGTTAATTACTTCGTCAATAAATACAGGATAAAATTGGAAATAATGTTTGGCCATTTAAAGGTAGTAGAACAAAAAAAATGTTCTGTGTAAATTGTGTAAATTATTGCTTGGGATCTTGTTCATTTTGTTTACCAAAGTTTATTGTTATTGATCGATTATTAATGTTGGACATGATAAAACTAACAATCCAAATTATGATTCAATATTAGACATTACTTTGAACAGTATAATTATTTGGATGTCTACATTTGTTATTTCTAAATTAATATGGTATGCTTACGGTGCATGTCTGTGTACTTATTCTGTTGTTTGTATTGTTTAATAAAAATTCTTAAAAAGCATGATCTGTAACAAACTCTACAAAAAACAGGAAAGTGAGGCAAAAGTTTTGGAAGCAATCGAAGAACACCAAGAGGCTTGTAAGGAGGAACTAACTATTGCTATAGAGACCGAAAAAGAAAGACTGAAGGGAAGATATCTGTCTGATTTCGAAGATAGGCTTGAAGCAGAAAAACAGAAGCTTAGGGAAGAGTTTGATGCCAAGTTAAAGGCTGGTGTGGAATCAGAGACGCAGCAGATTCAGGAAAAGTTTGATTCGGATTTACAGGAAAGGTTCAGCAAAGAGAAAAAGATATGGCGAGAAATGGTAGACCAAGAGCTAAGTGAGAAGTTAGAAATTGAAAAGGAGAAATGGAAGAGAAAGTCTGAGTCTGATTTGAATAAGAGACTGGAAATTGAAAAGGACAAGCTGAGAAGTTGGTTGAGAGCAGATTTTGAGAAAAAGCTGGATATTGAAAAGAACGCCATTAGGGAACAACTTGAGGAAGATTTTGATGACCACATGAGAGTTGAGATGGAGAGACTTAAAGAGAAGTTTGAGCAAGATGCTAGAGAGGACTTTGAGCATTTAAAAGGAAAGTTTGAAAGTGAGAGGAATCAAGAGTATGAGCAGTTAAGATTGCAGTTGGAGCATGAGACTCAAATGAACTTGGACAAAGAGAGGGAATTGATGCATTTGAAAAGTGATTGTGAGTTGAGTAGAACACTTGAAAAGGAGGAGGAAAAGTGGAAGTGTGACTTTGAGAAGGAGTTGTCATCAAAATTGCAGAAAGAAGAGCAGAAATGGAAGGAAATGATTGAGCAAGATATTGAAACTAGACTTGCTGAAGAGAAAGACAAATGGGACAAGGAAAAAGTAGCTGAGGTGGAAAAGAAAGTTGAAGCTGAGTTGGAAAAATTCAGGAAGGATTTTGAAGAAAAGAAAACTGAAGAAATTAGGAAAATCACTGAAGAGGTTGAGGAAAGGATGAGGGCTGAAACTGATGAAGATATTGAGAGATTCAGGGTGGAGTGTGAACAGGAATTCCACATGAGAATAGAACATGAGGTTGGTGCAAGTGTGGTAGTGTGGGCTAATATATAGTGTTGCTATAACCTGTTCCTTATCGTCACTATCATCTTCATTTTCTTGTGTGACTGATCTGTTTTGAAGCTCTTAATGTGAATGGTATTGGTTGCTGTTTACTGTAAGTCTGTTTTGAAGTTTTCAGCTACTTTCTTGTTCTGTGGTTGCTGTGTTTTAGTCTCTTTTGCTGTAATTGCCAGGCTTCATCTTATCAGAATTTTGATCAATTTCAGTTTTTATGCCCCCGGTTGGGTGGCACATAGCAGTTAAACTGTCCGTCAGTCTGTCCGTCTGTCCGAAACTTTAACATTGGTCATAACTTTTGCAATATTGAAGATAGCATCTTGATACATGTATTTGGCATGCATGTGTATCTCATGGAGCTGCACATTTTGAGTGGTGGCAGGTCAAGGTCATCCTTCAAGGTCAAAGGTCAAAAAACAAAATCCAATGGAAGTAATAAGCTTTAAAGGAAGATAATTTCTATACCTGACAAATGATAAATAGAAATTTTATTTATAAGCAGCGCAGTAGGGGGCAGTAGGGGGCATTGTGTTTCTGACAAACACATCTCTTGTTGTTTCTACCTTGTGTAGCTGTCTTTCAAACTTTCAAACTAGATTTCATTCTTTACTCAAGTTTTTTTATTTGATCAGAGCTAATTTTGAATCAGAGACTTTTTTGATGTGTGTCTGTACATCATTTCTTATAGTTGTTTTATATATCCAATTCTATGATTTGAATTGAACTAGGTTTCATTTTTATAAGCCACCTCACTGTTACTTTACGCATTATTGTTATCCTTTTCATCATTCTTGTCATCTCCATCCTCATTTCATCAGCATTAATATTTTTATGAAGAACTAAATGCAAATCATTTATAAAGGCACACTATTTGAATCTGCTATATCTGTCTTTTTCTTTGAAATGTATATGTGCTGCATAATATTAATACATTTATGAATTTGTCAACTGAATAAGCATGCTTTGTAGTACAACTTATTTTTACTTCAGTATGTTAATGTATTGTTCGAGGCAATAGTAATTACGTTAGAAACTACACTGACATTTGTTTCTCCTTATTATCCTTGAGACAATTCAAAGAAGGATATTTGCACTTCATTAAGTGAGAATTACACACATTTGTTACCTTCTGGCAGCTTTTATGTTATTTCTATAATTATGTTACATTCAAAACATCATTTCTGAACTATTTTTTTGAAGAACATGTTTAAAAAATTCATTCAGTTGACTATCATCATCACCATCAACCGTATCATCATAATCATCATCATAATTATCAACAACTTTGTCATCTGACTGTATGGGCATGTTCCCATATGTATCCACCTTCTAGGCTTTGCAGTGTGTGTAATTAATGTTAAGTCACAAATAATTTAAAATAAGTTAAACATGTCTGATCATTGTTTTATATTTAAATTTGCTGTGAGTTTGTTCATGTTTATTATCCATGTTTTTTCACAAATTAACCTGTTTAAAGAGTTGCTTAAATGTTTAGCAACTAACCCTTGTCAAATTATTATAATAGTATATTTATTTGGATATTAAAGTCGTTTTTGTTTTTGTAGTTTTTATAAAGGTGCTAGATTGTTTTTATCAAATTTTAAAACTATATTGGAGCTTTTTGGTGCATATATGTTGTATTACAGAGTATTTATTATTGTCCCCTACCGGTTTCACCGGAGGGGACTTATGGTTTGCGCTTTGTCCGTCCGTCAGTCTGTCAGTCCGTCAGTCTGTCTGTCTGTCACACTTTTCTGGATCCTGCGATAACTTTAAAAGTTTTCCATATTTTTTCATGAAACTTGAAACATGGACAGATGTTAATATGGAGATTATGCACGTCATTTCATTTTGTTCCTACATCAAGAATTCTGGTTGCTATGGCAACAAATCCTCAACAAATCCTAAAAAAAATAAAATATCTGACAATGGTGAGCTGGTAGGGGACATCATTGCTTGGCAATAGCTTGTTTCTTACAAAGTTTTGATATTTAACAAATGAATAGTTTTAAATGGTCTTTTTTCTGTTTTATTGTCAGTTTGGTGTTTAATGTTAATATAGTTTTGTTATAAACAAAACGGGGGTAAAGTGTAAAGTCAACTGTTTATTAGCAATATGTATAACAATAAAGGCTATCTTTTATATATGACATGAACACAGTTGTTCTGTTAAGAAAAAAAGATTAAGTACCATAAAAACTCATGGGACTTTAGCATTGCTCTTTACCCATCATGATGCAGGCTATACGTTTTCTTATCAACCTGTGGTATAAACTAAAGTGTATAGTCTTCTTGGAAATTGCATAGATGCTCAGTTGAGTGGCGTCATTTTGTTTATTTAAATGACATTTTATCTTCCATGTGTGTGTTTTTATTGTCATTTTCTTTGGGTCATTTTCAAAAGGGAGACTGAAAATACCATGTTAGTGTCAAAAACAGATACAGAGCTCCAGATACTACGCATTTAGGCTTAATTATGCATTTTAACTGTCAAAGATGTTTTAATTAAAAGAAAATGGTGTAAAATACTCGTTGAAAAAAATAATAATAGAAATTTATAATTTGCCTTTTGGCGTAATGTAGAAAAGTGTAAATAAAAAGACTCCAACTGTCTGACAGTTCTGACTCCTCTAGGCGCTAAATTAAGTAGTGAAACGTGCGTTCCTAGCAACAGCACATAAGGGATTTCTACTTGGTATGACAGCCCAACTTCAAAGGGGTTGATAGAAAAACGGCTAACCACCACTTTGACAGGGTTTGCCGTCTGTGTTGGGTCATGGGTAATTTAGTTCTTGAACATTTATTTTAACACATGTTTCAATATATTTTTTCACTTATCATATTCTTATAACTAGTTATTATAGCACAGGAAATGAATAGATAAATAATTTTAAGAATTTAATTTTTAAATCTGGAGTAAAATAATAATTACCCCAAAAAGTTTCTGGAGCTCTGCAGATAAAATGGCACGGCACAAAGCTCAGCATCACTTGCCAAGGCTTGTGGTGAAGTTTTCTTTACTCAATAAACTGTATTCAACGCTAAGCTCTATATGGATGTTCAACATTGCAGGTGAACCTGGCTGTTGAGGAGGCGAGAGCTGACTGGAACCGGGAGTACAGGATGGAGATGTCCATCAACACAACCAGCGCCGAGGCATCGCAGGGTCTCCTCAAAGAGGTATGATTTACCCTTTCCCACTCAGAAGCAAAGTGAAAATTTCGATATGTTACAAGCATAAAACCAGAACAGCCTGCGAGTAACTCAGGTTGTATGCTGTTTGCTGCTCATCAGTTCCTTAGGGTTCAAAATGAAGCCTTTAAAACTTAAATATATTAAAAAAAGGTCTTTAATTTAATTTGATTTTATAAGGGACTGCAAACGAGCCAAAATGTGTATCTGAGCGGTAAAGGGTTAAAGGAATGTTTGAACTTCTTATTAAGAGGTCACAATGGTGTAATTCCTAATAAAAGACGTATTGTTATGGTGTTTGAAGTATATTTTTTATCTAGTGCTACTGGATTTACTGAAGCATCATCATTGTCATCATAATTTTTAGCAATATCAAATACAGCATCAACATCACAGTCATCTTCATCAATGTCATTACTATCATCATTGACATCATCACTTTCATCATCATCATTAGCAATATCATCTCATACATCAACATCATCATCATCATGGCAAACAACGATCTTATTCCAGTGTTTTCTTGCAGGAGATAGAGCGGTTGAAGAGCCAGTTGGAGACTGTGCAGTCAGAACTACTGGATAAGGAGAGTGGCTGGCTGAGGGAGAAAGAGGACATCATACTGCAGAAAGAGTTGGAGCGCCGCAAAGACCTCGACACATTGACAGTTAGTGGAAACCACCAAAATCATTGATGTTTTGACATTCTGAT